>JAUJYS010004667.1:0-11718 GCA_033995665.1 Melogona broelemanni | reverse complement strand
TATTACACTAGGCTACTTTGCTAGCTGGGATAGTAGTAGCAGATACTAGTAGCGTAATGGAATACCCCCTTAAAAGAGGGGCGGAAAAAGCGAACGTTCGTGTTCATGAAGCGGTGTATCAACACAAGCAATTAGTTTACTTTGTTATGTAGCATTTTCAGGTAGTCGCCAATCATATTTGTTATCATTTTAGTTAGGAATAAAAAACTTGGTAAATATGCCTTGCGCCGTACTTGGAACATGTATCATAAGAAATATTTTGTCTATGTATCGCCATACAATCAGTAATAATATCGCCATACGTTGTACTTGGTACACTTAGGTCTTAGGTGCGCAAACAATTTCAGGTAGACGGCAACAATTTATAATGATTTAGGTCTTTAAAACCTACTTGGCATGCTTCAAGGGTCAGTGATAAAATTAGTAATTAAAAATAAAATGTTACAATAGATTGAAAAGCAACCCGTTGATGTAAACAATGAAGTACGAACAGTATTTTCTTTCTTGACCACGAAAAGGCAATTAAGATGGCCGCTGGCGCAGCCCAGTTTCGATGGCGATGTACTTACTGGAAGGCTTTTTGCTCTTTACCGGCTCATCGGATGTTGGAGTTGACATGTTGAACTAGTCCTGAACAACGTCGCTCAGTTCGTTACTAAAATTCCGGCAAAACTATCCGCATTAAATTCGCATTTCGAAATAAATTCCGACGGATAATCTTGCGACCCACCGACAATCACAACCGGAACTTACGCTGCCCTGAAACAAACCGGAAGTTAGTGAATTACAACATTTAAACGCCCTCTGCCGGCATCACGCGTTACTATGACAATAACAACCAAATCAGCTGTTTTCAAAATCTCGCGGGAAAGCGTAAAGATTTTATTTTATTTTTATTTTTTTATTCACCGTAGCGCCTAGTGCACTACAGGAATACTGCACCCTCGTGTCTCTGTGGAGATATGTGAGGGGTAGGGAAGGGAAGGGAAGAGGGATGCAGCTGGAATAGCCAGACTGCAGGATCCACCCCTAAGCTCTGGACTCCCTAATGGAAGCTCAGGGGTGACGCCAGTACCGCAGACTAACGAATAAACGAAAGCCTGCGCCGGGAATCGAACCCGGGACCGTAGGCTTCGTAGCCACCGGTTCGAAAATTTCCCAGTGATAAATCTTGTGATTAAAATATTTATTTTCTTTTTATCTAAAAATTCGAAAATAACTTTACTTATACTTACCATATAATTTTCGGACTCATCTCAATTCGAAAAAATGAAATTCGAGAAAACATAAATATGTCACATTTTTTTTATTTCACAAATTAATAGGTTGTGATCATGTTCGGTATACAAAGTAACAATAGAAGCGAATTTACAAAAATAAATCAGAATTGCACAAAATGTACAGACCTCTTCAAATTTCAAACTAATTCATTTTTAATTTCGTTTTTCGGTTCTGAATAATTGCACCAGCATACCAATTAATTGCACTAATAATCAATAATCAAGTTTAAAAAAAAAAACTATGAACAAATTTTGGCAAAGCAAAAACACATTTACAACAAAAGCAAAAAGCCGAAAAATGCCAAATTTATCGTTCGTAACCGTGTATGGAATAGCTTTGAACCAAAAAAGATAAAATTTAACCAACCCAGAAAGATATAATCAACAAAAAATAAAATTTATATACATATATATTATATTTTTTCTCACTTTACAAAAACCTATAGCGCAACAATTTTGATCAATAATTAAACACATCATGGTTTTCTTTTCGCAAAATTACTCGAAACATTTCCGAATGAAACGCATATGGCTACAAACAAGAAACTCGCGTAATATTTACTGACTCGGAAATAGACTATATCCTAAATGTAAAGAAATTCTTCCCCTATACAGATGTATTCCGCATCACTAATGTGCCATATTTAACGTGTGCATGTCGAAGCAAATGGAATACACTGTAAGAATAAATTTCATGGTTATACGCTAAATATTCGATGATATGCTTTCAGAGACTTGCAATCTAGTCTCAAGTTTTGTTGTAAAATCATAATCACTTGCTCGAAACAAACTGGAACCTTGTAACGAAATTCACATGCATTTTAAAACCGAGAAAGCTAATTTTCAAATAAAAGTAAAAAGAGGCTGGATGCTCGTCGATCTATTTTAAGAAACTAGTTAAAAAATTTAACCTCGTCGTGTTAATTTGCACTCACACAAGGACAGATTTGAAAAATTTCTAAACCTAATCTTTACGCTACATGTTATACTATAGTACTATCGTCGCCATGTTTAAAAAAAAGAGCACAGTAGATTTGTCAGTACGTTCAAAAAAATAAATTTAACTTGTGCGCACACACACACATACTCAGATTGGCTTTACCAATCGCAAAGAGATTAAAAGAGAACATTGTGGATATTTACAGGTTAGTCTAACTAGTGGCAGTTGGTATTCTTGAGTTCATCGTACAACACTGACTTCACCAGATCGCTGTCGATATCAGTTTCGGTACATGTATATCGGCCCTGTCACATCGCACTAAATTTTTACACTTTCCTTTTCCATAACACGCTGAGCCGACCATATACGGGGTCGGGGGGGGAAAAAGTTACAAGAGTAGAACACGAAACCCAACACGCACATCTAAAAACTTCATTTGGTCACCTATAAGGCAACTTTGATGAATCAGTCGCTCGCTACACATCGCTACACACGAGGGGAGCATATTCTGTAGCGAGCATATATTTTCATTGACATCTCTCGATACGAGCCACGTTTGTTATCAAATCTTCTTTGAAATGTACACTTAATCACACTTCATTGTTCAACATATTTTTTTCTCAAGTGTTTTTTTCTTCTTCCGCGAGGAAAAAAAAGGCCATGTTACTGGGGAATGTATCAAAAAATGTTGGTTATTCTTTTGTCGCGCCAAACCAAGGATTGGCGACCCACGTCTTCAACCGGGAGAGCATCGAAGTGAGGGGATGGCGAGGAATGGTGGTTGAAAATTTTCCAGTTCGAGGAAGGGGCTGCTTGAAGAGGGGAAAATCTCTCGAGTGTCCCGCGTTTGGTCCCGGGCGGTGGCGAAGGACAAGGTAGTCCCGATTTTTTTTTTAAATTCTATGCGACGGTGCCGTTGGTCTTGTGGGCGTCGCCGTCGGCCACCTTGCCGTTTCGCTGCATCTTTTCGTGGGGATGGCACAGCAGAAGAGGGGTGGTGAATTTCTTGTCGCCCACCAGTTTTTCCAATCCCTGAAACAGCACATGTGTACATGCATTAATAGAATGTTCGGTAAATTAACACAACTTATTTTTATCATAGTGACTTTAAAAGAAAGAAATACATAAATAAATAAATAAACTTCCGTACCTCTCCTGAGTACGAAACCAACGGCGAGATCTCACATTCCACATACAAATGCTTTCCCAAGTAGGATTTTTGACTGGAATAGAAATGAGACATATGTTTATACAGAGTCAAAACAATTCTGTACAATTAGCTTTCTACTATGATTTGTTTAAGCACTGATTTATTAGAAACTTCTTTTTTCAAAAGTGCTACCACTACTAAATAAATTCATAAGACAAACTCGTAAATGCCAAAAACAAGATAGGAATATGTTTAATAATAATAATATGGATACAAACGTTGTGTGTATCCTAATGTGTTTTTTTTATTCCAAAGTGTACTAATGAGTTAGACAATTTAGAAAATAAAAAATGAACTAGTAAGGTATCAACTTATAATACATTTTTTACAAATGAAATTATAAAAATATACAATATTATTAACAAAACTGACAAACGAGAGTATATGAAAATTTAGAAATAGTGAGCCTAAACTGTAGGATACGAGGGCTGTTGCAATGCGCGTTATGTTCCGGTACGGGACCGAAAAAGAAAAACGAACAGTCTGGCAAACTCTCTCAAAAAATAATAATTAATTAATATTTCCTTAGTCAGACGTGACAAGTGTACTTGAGTACTACTAGTACTTTCGACTCCATAACATCATTTAGTTATTCGATCTGTATTTCAAGAAAGCAACTGTGACAGCGAAGGCACATTTTTACCCCATATCAAACAACTTGGATCGCACCAGAGTACTTCAAATAAGCTAGTAGACCCGAAGTGCAACTAGTGCAAACCCACCAGAACGTCCGGCCATGCCGCAGATTCTCCCTCACGCGCACGACAACAATAACGAAACGCAACGACTCACCATCCGTTGGCGGCGTCGCCAATGTTGTTGTTATTGTTGTTGTGGTGATGGTGGTATCCGTTGCCGTTCGTGCTACCATTGTGCATGGAACCGTTTACCCCGTTCTTAGTGCCATTGTGCTCGCAGGTTCCGTTGTTGTCATGCTCAGAGATGACATGAGGGCTAGCAGGTGGTGATGGTAGTAATAGGCGGGTAGAGACGCAGGTCACAGAAAAAACAAAAAGCAACGGCATGCAGCAGTCGCAGGCGTCAGGCAAGAAGTTGGATGAGGTGGGAACAGGAGCAAGTAAAAACAAAAAGGGGAAAACGAATTTTTTTAAAGAACTGAAAAAAACATCGAGGATACAGGAAACACACTACGCAAAAGATCTTGCCGACTAGGGATCAACCGATACTTCAATCGACCTATCCAACAGATATCCTTGATAATCAAAGAAGCTGATGAATAATGAACAAAGAAGCACAAAAAAAAAATATATCAAAAGACAAATTACTTGATATAATCTGGTCACATTGAATAATAAAATTGTATATATGCAGAGCGTTAGTGTAATTAAAATTAACATTTTTAATTTGACCTTTTAGAGATCGTCTAACCATCATCATGCTTGTTGAATCGATAGTGGCTACTTAAAAATCGATATCATAGTTGTTAATTTGCTTGGTGAATCACGAATCGCTTCCAGACATAGGTCTTGTTGGCAAGGAACGCAAAAAAATGACCGAGTGTCAATCTGAAAATCGGCAAGTCACTACTTTCGGCCAACGCAACGTGCAACAAAATTTCAGTGGAATTTGGAAACTTGAAAACAATTGGGAAACGATAAGTTAGCTACCTCAACTCACAGTTGGGCTAAGACAAAAAGTTAGGGAAATTTCAATCATAATAAGAATTTTAATTTGTTGGTTGTTTTCAGTCGAATTGAAGGTATCGAAGGAAAGGACACAATGGGGAAAGAGAAAACGAAGATCGAAACGAATAAAAAAAAGATGTCCTAATGGACAAAAAGTCGAGCAAAGTTTTAAAGAGAAACGCAACATAAAAAAGGAAACTACTTCTACTGTAGAAGCACATTCACACAGCTGTGCGGGGAAAAGTGTACTGTAGGCCTGCATGAAGTAACGCGAGCTCGGCTGGAATAAAGCAAGTTGGGGGGAAAAGAAATGAAGGAAGTACCTGGGAATCAGTGGAATGGTTTCGCCCTCCTCATCGATGAATTTGCCGCCGGCCTCCAATATGCGGCGCTGGTGCAACGAGTACAGGGCGTGTCGGGCCGTGGTCGGCGTGTCCTTCTCGGCTCCGTCGGCGTTCTTGAGCGGCGAGAATTCGTCCTCTCGCAAAACCTCCCACACCACGAAGTTTCTAGAGAAAAAAAAATAATACAAAATTATTTAAGTTTTCATTCAAATCCAGCGCGCCAACCTATACTAGATTCGAATAATTGTAATTTTGTTTTACAATTATAGTACCGTATAATTACAATTACAATATCTACACGCAAGCAGCTCCGGAGGGATCAATGACCGACAGAGGGGCTCTTAAAACCCCTCAATCAATGACTGAGAGGTTCTTACAACGAATTCGTTAATGCACGTGCCAGCTTCTAATATCCTTCTAGGTTGCTCCTCTTAACTGTCCTCTTATCTGTGTTAAGGGACGACTCTAGCGCGACACACATTTTTTCCCAAACACTTACGAAGAAAATTCGAAGACGTCAAAAACAAATTTTTCCAACTTGATCCCGTTCGGTTTCTCAGGGTTGACAGTCTCCCCATTCTCATCAACGTACGGAATCTTTTTCTTGGCGACGTGATGCTTAAGCAAATTTTCGTGTTCGCTAAAAATAAAATAGGAAACGTAGAAACAATTTCAACAGACTATAGATTAATGCGGAGTAATAAGGCGCTCCAGCAACAAAACGCTGGATTTTGCCTAATACCAGGGAACAACAATTTAGCAGTCAGAGCGAGCTTACTTGACGACATTTTTCAGGAATTCGGTGGTGAAAAAGTGGTTGCAGATGCTGCCGGCACTGAACGTGAGGCGACCGTCGGGATTTCGCTTTTGAGCAGTCTTGAGCGAGATCTCGCTGTACTCCACTACCTGGTACTTGCCGTCCACTCGACAAACGACGCCCACCGCTTCGGAAGGAAAAGCCTTCTCCACCACCTAGGAATCGTTACCAGAGGTTAGACACGAAACGAACCGAATTATCAATTCTTAAGATAAATAAGATTCAAGATTAAGATAAATAAACCTGTGTTCGCAATTGAAAATACTTATTTTTCATTCAGCCTATTTCACTAGATTTAAAAATGTGTTCAAAATTATGTGTAACCAGTAATTTAACAAAGACCAAATTAAATTAAATTTATTACTTAAAACTAAATTGCTAGTGGAACTATAGAAAATTCTCTACCCCTCATGGCCAAGTCCGAGGAGCACTTTTTTGATTCAATGAACATTGGCATTGCCGAATGAACAATAACATATTCAACTTATAATGTTTAAGCGCCTGTCTAGCCCAAACTCAATCAGGACTTCAGGTAGCCGCCACATAATCAAAACCACAACGCTGGTATCTTAATCAAATATTTATCTATCGTGGTATTGCGGCAAAACACACAATGAGGGGAAACGGTTAGACAAGTTTGTCAGCCCATTCGGATCCTCTTACAGTGCGCACGCACCCACAATTCGATACGCTATCCGAGTGCCAGCAATGACCGAACCAGCCGCTACGTGGCTCCTTCGTACAAATTGTCACCATTTGGAGGTGGTGGTGGGAGACTAATACCTTGGCCCCGCAATTGGCGCCCTTGGTGATGCAGTATCCGATAAAAACGGGATCCGCCATTTTCACGAGGATGTTGTCCACGCAGTAGACGTGCAGGTACTTGACACCGCGGCCCTCCATGTCATCCAGGATACCATTCTGACGCAGAGCGCGGTACAAACCGCCGTTGCCATCTGCAAAGAAAGAGGAAGCCCGTAGCGTCGGATTAATTTATTAGTTAGACCTCCGTGCGGCACTGGCCGCTTATTGTGTACACCCATGATAATATTACATGTAAATTTGTCGATAAAGCTGTAGTGTATCCGCTTAAAAGTACCACCGAAAAGCCACCGAATGGAATTGATTTGCTAATAAATACTCGTACAACTAGCCCACCATAAATTTTAATAATGCAAAATTATCAAACTTTATTATGCTATATTTATTTGTCAGATTGCCAACTACCTTGACCGCATTGAATTTTCGCATAACTTGCGCATAATTTGAGAACTTGCACACAAATTTCCCACGGCATAGATTAATTTTATTTAGTGCTAATTTAAACAAAAAAAAATATGTCCAAGTTGTGAGAATTTTGGCAGGATCAATCGAACTCACATGTAGTGATCAAGAGGAGTACACTTTTTGATTATGCAATCACTGCCCACAATCTTTCTCAACTCGATTAGTGTCGATATTTAGATCTTGCGTGAACAAGATTAAAAGTGAACAATAAAATAGCACGTGCATGGAGGAGGAAACATTCCGGCAAAATGTCCCGACAAGATGGCCCACAAAACAAAACCGGCCCACTGTTCAGATACCATTTCATGTCCTGCGTTTTTACCGCCCAATTGATATCTCATCAATACTTAACATAATCGGGAAAACACGACGCTCGACTATCAAGTTACAACGAACCGACAACGCGAAAATGCGATAACTCGAAACAAGATTAGACATTTCCAAACCTTTAAGCTGGTACCGAAGCTTTTACAACCCCGGTAAAAAAAAAAATCCCAGTCTCTCTATTTGATAGCGACAGACTCGGCTTTAGGAGATTAGTACATCGCACAAATTAATTAGAAAGCGACGGTCATCACCTCTAGCGATGGGGCGGCTCATCAACGTAGATCAACTCTCAATTTCCAGGCAACCAAGGTCGGAGAGATTTGGCAACGACAATAGTTAACAAGTGGCGCCACCAAACGGCACCTCCCCTCCCTCACAAAAATGAACTCCAGTCGGTATTTAATATTTTTCTCATTAGGCGACTACCAACCTGGTGCTCGCGCAATTTTATTGGGTTTCTCCAGCAGAACGCGGCCGTCAAAGGCAAAGCAGGGTAACATCCCCTGTTCAAACACCATCAGGTCATCCTTGCTCAGGCCAAAGTAGTCGTGCTTGGCGAAGAACTCCAACGTCGGCTCCTTGGTGTGTTCACTGGTCATTATGTACCTGAAGAAAAGATTGACAAATTTTAAGCTAAAGTGGAGCAAAAATATTTTCTATGATTTAAAAATCTCGGCCACAATGCAAGTCCACTTTTACTAACTTTGTTCAATAAATTTCCGGAATCATAATTTTTTAATGGGTGCCTGGGGTGGATTTGACTGAAATTCGGTAGGAAAAAAATTCGGTTCCGGAGCATATGGCAACATTGACAAAAATTGCACGTGCTAAAAATTGGAACGCAACACCGGTCACCGATTCAGGTGGGCATATTTTGGGAATTTGACAACTCACTTTTCCCCCAGAAAAACACGTACAATTTTCGAACGAGCCCATCTTCCCAGAACGTATACAATTTTTTTCCAGTTTCAAAATAATAAGTCCACCCTCTCAACGGAATGACAACATTCTTTTACCGATAATCAATTATCTACAGCTGCATGACGTAGTAGAACGCGGAGAAAGCGCATAAAAATAGCGATTGTATTGGTTACGCCACGCGCTTCTAGTACGTGCGTGTTTCACCGCGCTCCGTCAAGCAAGCGATAACGTCATCTGGTCGAACAATTCCCACGTAAAACGCACGGATCCCTAACATCAATCACCATGACGCTCAACTACCGTCATAGAAAAGTTAATAACAATTTTCTGGCCAAACGAAATGAAAACGATACTAGAGCGAATTTTAAATTGACAAGTGAATTACCGTCCTTGCTCGGAAAACTAGTTTCCGCATCACCAATCAACCTGATTAACCACACCACCAATTAACCGCACGGCCCACTAACCGCACAATCCATTGCGTTGAACCAAAACGTCCAAAACGTTGAACAATTGATTAAACTCTATTTCCAGCCTGTGATTTGTCAGCAAAGTTGGAAAACAATTTTTAATCTAATTCCATTCAGACGGGGATTCGAACCTACACATTGCGATTCACGCCGGAATGCCAATCTATGTAACAAAAGGGTCTTAACCTTTATTAGTCGTTAAGGTGATGATTCATATAACAGCTTGTGTTTGTGTTTGTTTTTTGTAACTGACGGGTTAAATTATCTTCACTATCAGACATATCCATTTTCAACTAATGCAACTTTTTTTTAATATTTATCACAAACAACGTTTTTATCACATATAGTTCGAAAGTTCATTTTAAAGTCTCTATGGTTTCATTTTTGTTCACACAACGTGGTGTACGCAGAACTTCCGTCATCGGAGACTGAATGGTTAAGCGTAATGGACCGATAATGGCTGCAGCGAGTGACGACACCACGGTCTGGTAACCGAAGCTTAAATTAAGAGACTCGATTAAGCTCTCCTTACCAAGGCACTTTACCCTCCTTCCCGTTGGACTCGAATCCCAGCTGCTGCAGCCGAAATATTCTCTCGGCCTGCAACTGATACAGGGTCTTGTTGGAAGGCAGTCCCACGTTGTACATCCCCTTGGGATAGTTGGATCCCAGCCGCGTGCCCTGACCACCGGCCAGCAGCAACACGCCCACGTGACCGTTGGCGATCTGACGTAACCCTACAAAGAGATGTGAAGAGAAAACAATTCGTTATCGCTACGATACAATCTTGTCATTTTGTTAACATGCCAGTGACAATTTGACACGTGAGCCGCAAACATACCACGCCGATACAATGTTACAAATCAACGCGGTTGATATTTCATCCCGCGTGCTAAATTGCCAAGGCGTCAACAAAGAGTTGAAACTGCAAAGCGAAACCAGATGTTTCCGTTCACAAATATGAAACAAAAGAAATGATAAATTTACAGTTGGTAATAATTGGCACGCTAAAAATTGCACAAAAAATGTACATCCATTAACCTAAGAAAAGTATCGGTAATAAAAATGCCTGCTAAATCGACTATCGGTTATCAGTACGGAAAACAGATCAATATTCCTTATCAATAAAAATCGGCCATAACGTGAGCCTATTTAATAATTTTTAATTTTTGAGAAAATTTTATTCTTTAATTTAATAAATTTTAACAATTGTTTAATTAATTCCGAATACAGAATTTTTTGTCTCACAGCAACTATTTTAAGGCGTACTAATTTGGTATGCAAGCCTTTCATTTACGACCAAATTTTAAGATTTATAAAAGTGCATAATATACTACTGTTGAATTGACTGATGAATTAAATTGTTGAATAAACTGATACATTAAATTGTCGTACTTAATTTGTCTGTAATTTTCAAGTTTTTTTAAAAATAGCAACATTTTTCTATGTTTGTTTTTATTATAGTTTGAAATATTACTTAATCTGAACTAATTTTGTTTTTATGATTAGGTATATGTTCTATTTCGGTCATGTACGACTGTTTCTAATTCGAAAATGATAATCGATGTATCGCTCAATTTTTATTTGCACGTCTGTTTTACAGCTGCCCAAAACGTCACGTTAATAATATAATTCGGAAGTTCAACTGAAATTAAACGATATCATATTTTGACACTTCAACTCCCACAATTGCGATAAAATGTTAGGCACTTCTTGACTTTATTCAGTCGGCAATCAACGGTGACATGCGATTGGTTGAAATCACAAAAGTTTTTCATTCTATCGAAGTCACTATAATTTATTCTATTTCTGATATCTAATGGTAAAAGTGCCCAAATAATACATGGAGTTGACAACTCTGAATAAAGAAAACCTAACTAACCCACAGCTCTGACGTTCAAGCTAACCATCTGATAAAACTGTAAGATACAATTGGCATTCGTCATTGGTTACACACACACACTACCCAAAAAAACTTAGACCAATTCATGCAAATTCATGGTGTTTTTATCTCAAAAAACAAATCTATCCAGTTAAAGTTATCTCAAACCCCTAACATCGCGAATTTCCAGAGACGCTCTTGCAGATAAAAAGTAAAAATGATCGATTCAAAATCACCACAGTTGGGCAAGTAAATTAGCGCAGGTGCTGGCGCACCTGGCGGGTATCTCTGCCACCCGGCCTAGTGCCGCCCGCCACTGACACCCTGACCAAACAAACTCGTCCCACGGTGACATTGAAATTCCGAGCGTGCGTCAGTGCAAACAGTGTTGTGTTGCCCGGACGAACACAATGCGTCGCGCTGCAACACAAACTTCGGCA
Organism: Melogona broelemanni; assembly: GCA_033995665.1. Taxonomy (NCBI): domain Eukaryota; kingdom Metazoa; phylum Arthropoda; class Diplopoda; order Chordeumatida; family Chordeumatidae; genus Melogona; species Melogona broelemanni. The sequence continues at coordinate 154 of JAUJYS010004667.1, read as the reverse complement.
ACCCGGCAACCGTCAATCAACGGAAACGCAAGTGCTCCCACCGCTAATGACCGGAATGTCAATTGAGTTAGCGAAGGGACCGACCGGAACCAGGGGGAGGGGGGGTACACTATACTCGCACACCGACCACGCGGTTCCAATATGGCTCGGGTGA
>JAUJYS010004666.1:0-11718 GCA_033995665.1 Melogona broelemanni | reverse complement strand
TTCCCCTCACATATCTCCATAGAGACACGAGGGTGCAGTAATCCTGTAGTGATTAGCACTACGGTAATTTAAAAAAATAAAATAAAAAAATTATGCAGTGGAAGCCCTTCTATGCGGCAGTAACTATGGAACCTGTAGGGAAGGGAATGACATGGTTTACCACTAAGCTCTAGACATGTACGGTAGCTCAGGGAGAATTAGTCACCCCTTAGCCTCAGCTATGAGGGGTGACACAAGTACCCCGGGAATCGAACCCGGGACCGCCCGCTCCGGAGTACGTTGCCGAACCCACAGAGCTAGACGGGACGTACCTGTCTAGGACGTACCCGTTCTGCAATAAAACTAAGGTTGTAAATATAACAATCTTATTGATAAATTGCAATGAAAAAATTGCAACGATATTTTTTTTGCTCTTAATATAGGTTTCATAATAAAAAGTGAAATTAAGTTTTGCTTTTATTAACGCATAAAAAAAATATAATTGAGCGCGCGCAGCACGATTGTAAGGATAGTACCGATGATTTGTAATGATGATTAATTTTCCCTGACTTTGCTCGACCAAAATTGATTTCTCCGACTCACCACCACTTTTCAGGCGAGTTTTAATCCTCTTACAATCTGTATCGTGCAACGCCCGTGACAAAGTAAAAAAGTTTTAAGTATAAAGTAAGTAAAAACGTAAAACTTATGTAACGAATCCGAAAACTAGCTTACCGTCGCATTTCTCTGCTCCGGGCGCTCCGGAGTCCAGGCCCAACACCTTGGAGTAGGCCTCGCCATACCACACCAACAACTCCTCCCCCGCCGAAATCGCTTTAATGGCGCGATAAAATATCTGGCGCTTGTACTGGAAGGCAGTGAGGTTCTGCTGGTGCTCGTGGTTAGCGCAGTTGACGAAGCGCATCCAGTTGGACTTGGAAATGTCCCGCCCGTCGACGCAATGATGCGCCCTCTTGCGTACAATGATCTGTGAAATACGTATTGAAATCCTCAAACGACCACAAATACCCTAATGTTCAATTTCGAAAACTGTGAGGGCTAATAAAAAAGAAGTAGCGGTCCAATGTTTTACGTTTCGAAGGCGACCTGATAATTTTAACCAGATTAGGTAGGCTTCATACCTAGATAGGGATATTTAACCTGTACCCGACATGGTTTTGGTACGGGCCACTGCTTTACATTCATTCCGGTTTTACGAAACCGAATTTCTTCCACCCCGGCATCGAATAAACCAGAACCCGCACCGGGAATTGAACCAGGGACAGCCACACCTTAGTTTGTTCCAATACCGACTGGGCAAGCTATTTATTAATTTGTACGACTCATCGTTGCCCAGTCGGTATTGGAACAAACTATGGCGTGGCTATCCCTGGTTCAATTCCCGGCGCGGGTTCTGATTTATTCGATCCCGGGGTGGAAGAAATTCGGTTTCGTAAAACCGTGAATGAATAGCAGCCGAACTGCAGTAAAACATGGCTTATGAACCTCGTAAAAAAGTGCTGAAATATTACCAACACGTGATAATAAATTTTCAGAGGAAGTATTTTCTTTATAAAAATAACTTAAATTATATTGTAATTCAAACTGTTACAATCAGGCAAACATATTTTTTTTTCCATATTTGATCTCGGCACATGGCAAATGGTAAAAATAACTTTACTTAACATTATGTACAGTGTGCATAAAATAGAGATGCAAGCTTAAAAACTTGACTTTATTACTGCATGCAGTATAAGTTGGCATGCAGTCGGCGCTACAATCCTAACAAAAACAGTACGTAAGACCGGATAAACAGTGTCTGCGAAAAACCTATCCCAACTCACGTCCCAACAGTAGACGCTCTCGCGGGCTTCGGCAGAGTCGACGGCCACCACCTTGCCCTGGTAGGGTCCGAACACTGATCCGGCCGCCACGGCCATGTTGGTCCATACCCCGCGGCCGGCGTTGGGCAGCGAGGACTGGTCGATAGTCAGCCCGTGGGGAACGCTGTGGTCAGCCCGGAGCGGGTCGTCGTCCGCCACCACGGAGTCGTGGATACGTTTCATGGGGCCGTGGACGGGGCACTCGCCGTAGTTCTCGTTGTCACATTCGATGCAAACTGCAAAGTGGCCAACAGCAAAAATAAATTAATTACTTTTCCTGGTGCGAAATTTGACAGCTGCCGATTGTGCGAAAATTCCACGCGCAAGTGATGTGAAAGTGAAACGTCCGTCAATTGCTCTGTATTTACATTCCTCAGAGGTTTTTTGGATCCCCATGAGGTTATTACGCGCACAGTTTTCTACTGTATTATTATCCAATCACACATTATGTACATATACAGAAATATTGCGATACATGGATAGGGAGAGATGATTTGAAATGTGCAAGTCATTGTCAAAAATTAAATGGTGGGGCTTCGAATTGTTTCAGCTTTCAAATTCACGATTTAATTCGTGATTTTAATTGGAATTAACCAATTGACAGTTGAAATAAATAAAATGGAATAACAAATAAGAAAACAAATCAGCCTGCACGAACGCAATTTGTCGCGGGTTGGAATGGCAATTCCGTTTGGAGTAATTATGATTAATTAGGAAATTGATTTCGACTTGTCAAATAAAAACAAAACAATATTGGTGCCACATTCATAGGCCTCCAGAATTTATTCTCGTCTAAATTTGACGCCAATTAATTTAGGCGAAATTTCAAATTTCAAATCGAAGCAAATTTAGCTGGACCCATTCAATCATTATTACTACTCACACAGGTAGTTGTCGTCGTCGTGAAGGTTGATGGCGTCGGCGATCGTGGACATGGATTGACCTTTCTTGAAATCCCGCGGAACGTCCCTGTTGGAAGTTTTGACCGCAGCAGAGGTAGGCACTTTTTTCAAAACGATGGAACTACTTCCCTTCGCAATGGCCACGTACCGTTTTTTGGGAGATTTATTCTGAAATAGACGGTAACGATTTTATTCAATTACATATCATGATAACCGATCAAGAAAAATAAAAGCTAAAATATGAAATATTTAGGCAAACTTCGAAGCCCCCTTGCTACCTTTTCTAATAGTGATTACCAGTTTAAATTAGTGATCCTGCGGAATTTTAATAGTATTCTCTGTATGTGCGTTGGATAACGAATTTCTTTCAAATAATTAAAATCAAATTTTCTACGTAAGCCCTCGACATCGAAATTATTGATTATGATTTTAAAATGGTTTCGTGATAGTCCAGGAGCAGCTATTTAAATTAAAAATCTAACTTTTTGGTTGTCCTGCCGTTCGCGAAAATAAAAAAATAAAATTCTATCGAACGACTGCCTAATTTTGCATTAATTATATAAATACTAACGTCTTTTTTGAAATAAAAAAAAGTGCAAATTCTTGAAAATGCAAAAATTTCAAGTAATTACAAAATAGCATAAATTAAATTTCAAAATAACACGTAAAAAAAATCATTCCATACGGGCGTGAAATCATCCCATATCAATATCAGAAAAACCAGTACCGGCTTCGACATCCGGGTTCGCCCATCTTCGAGCTGCTTCTCCATCCGGGCGATCTTTGTGAGGGACACCCGCTCACTAGCAATACTGGCCTCCAATTTACGTTTGAACGACGCATCATCGCCCAAGGCCTGTTTTTTCTCCCGCGCCTCGTTGTCCATCCCCAAGCCTTTGATCCGATCTCCGTTCAACGTATCGAGGCTGTCGCGATTGGCCACCGCGTCCCCGCTCGAGGGACCAAAGACCTCCGAGGCGTCCGAACTGACAGCGGCCGCCATTCTCTTGGTGATGGCCGATACGCTGGCCACGATCGACGGCGACAGTTCGAATGGCGTGAATCTCTCGTTAGGCTGCAGCTCGTCGTCTGAGTCTACCGTAACGACATCGGGCGTGGAGCGACAGGAACTGGTGAGGTCGATCTCACTCGGCACGGTTTCAGTCGCCGGGGTCACTGTTCGACTCGCCGTTCGACTTGTCGTTCGATTAGACGCTCGACTCGACGTTCGACTCGCCAGGTCCGGGGTCGTTCGGTTGCTGGCAGTCTCCTGGTCGGGCTGACAGTCGACGCAAACCCTGATCCCCACGGTGGTTCGATTCAGACATTGGGGGTGACACCAGTGGTCGCATTGGCCGCAGATAATGAACGATTCGATACGGTCCACCTGCTTCTCGGCGCTGCATTCCGAGGTACACAGCGTCAATTGCTAAAAAAAAAGAAGAAGGATGATCAAATATTGGACTTGCATGGAAAGACTTGACGGAAACATGACAAAAAAAATTTATCACCACGTCAAGGCATAAGGATGATTTCCGTTTTGTGAAGGGATTTAGAAAAGTGAATAGCTAAAATTAGTAGATTAGGCAGTGGTGTGGATTTAAAACTGAAATATCGACCAGTTTAGCTAACCTGTAGCAGCTAAAATTAATGCTGTTTTGCGCAGGTAGTCAATAAGAAGGCAGCCTGTTGGGGGATTTGAAGGCTGGAGCTTGCAAATAATAACAAGTAGAGTTGCAGGCGGGCCATAAGCCAGCATGGTTTGAGTATTGCTAACGACGTAGACTAGGCCAACGTGCAGCGAAAATACGAATGAATAATAATAACAAGCTATGAAAAGGTTAGATTTAGATGAGATAATCGCCGCGCCGTAGCATTCTGGCGATATGTTTGAAAAATTTGAAGTTGTGGTTGAAAAAGGCGGAAATTATGGTTGGCGGTCGCAGGGGGGCCAGGTGCGGATTGCCAGCTGTCGGGATTTAAAGGAGGGAAGGGATCACTGTAGTGCTATTCACTACAGTGATTCGGAATAAAAAAAACTAAGTCTTGGGAAAGATCGTTCCATTCGGGGACGCATCTGGGGGGAAAACGAGCATTTTTTGTAGTTTCTCTTTTTTGTAGGCTCCTTTCATAATTTCTAAATTTTCTAAAGTGATATTCGCAGTAATACAACTACCTATGATCAAAAAACCATTACATAGTCTAAGCTTTCGAGGGTTACCTCATAATCATGGCAACTGAAATTGATGAATATAATGGCTTTTGATGAGGGGCGGGGTGGGGTTAAAATTTGATTTCTAAACTACCTTTTACTATAAATTTATTGTCCGCAGAAATGAATGACCGCTTTAGTGGGTCTCTTAATGGTGAACTCTATTAATATACTAGAATTGACGATTGAAAAAAAATATAGATTAATTGTTGCTCAAAATATAACAACATACCAACACAATCCTAAAACAAACAATCGATTGAAACTGTTGCAATAAGGTTGGCGCTGTGGAGGAAAACATCCACTCTCAGAGACCCTGTGTTCGAATCCCGCATTGTTGAAACTCATTTTTTTTATTTCCGGTGTTTTAGATTTAGATAAAATTGTCACCTCGCTTGTACGTTTTATGCTGACTTAAGTTATGAGAGGGGAAACTAGGTTAAATAGTGAAGGGGGTTAAGAGTAGTATGGTTTGGGGAAAATAATTATCACTATAACCATTATTTATTCAAAATACATCTACGTAATCGATTTACAAAAATATATTTATTAACGTACACGTTTCCTTTTGTACTAACCAGCGGTCACCCCCAATCCAATGTGGGATCACGACTACATCCTGCCCAATCCTCACAAGCTGGTGAAACGCTACGAAGAGAAGGCGGCCGAGTGCCGTAACCTGCGTCTGGCCCTCACGGCCTCCAAGCGACGAGCCCAGCAGGCGCAACTGGCCTGCGCCAAACTGCGCGGCGTGGTGGAGTCCCTGAAACGGAAACTGTCGGAGGAGAAGGGACTGGATCCGGTCGTCGTCGCCGCCACCACCGAGAAGCCAATGGTGTCAGAGTCCAACGATTGGATCTTGAAGGATATCTTGATGAAACATATGCGGGGGTTCGAGCGGCACAAGTCTAGCGCGGTCAAGACCTACGTGGTGATGTGATATGGTTGGCGGGCGTTGCAACCCTTTTTAATTTTATAAATAACTTTTAAGACGACATGACGATATCCCTCTTCGATTTCGGTGAAGCTGAATGGAGGATGTTTTAAATCGTGTTTATCGATGGAGTCATCGCTCAAAAAATTCATCATTTTTGTGTCGAGACGCTATTCTTTACTGAGTCAAGGTAAGAAATCACTTGGATGATATTTTTTTTTTATTTAAAGAGAATATAAAAATACGCTGTTGATATGAGTATATTTTTTATACGCCTTGACTTGATTAAAAGTGCTAGAATTAATTTTTTTGGTGAGATTTTATTCATTATACTCTTGTATGGCCAGAAACTGATTAATAACCAAACTATGTCAATAGTATTAATAAAAAATATAGTTGGTATTGTGGTAGACAAAGCCAAAACAGCGTTCATGATCGACTGTTTTAGTTAAATTAATAAAGATGGTGCTTGTCTGAATTTCATCTGCGCTTTGCTTTGTCGTGAGATAAGATATAAATTATGACAGTGCGGTGGATAAATGACAGATTGTTTTTATTTTTATGCACAAATGAATGAATAAATAAAAAACGAATTAACAGGAAAACGCGTACATTTTTCTGGACAAGTTTAAAATCTAACAAGTTTTAAAGAAAGTATTAAATGTGATGTCCACCGGGGCCACCATAATTTGTTTTAAACGCTATATAACTTGGAACAGACTTATCTAAAATAACTTTTCACGATTAAGGATGAATTTGTGAATCTTGCATGCACTGTGTATTTAAAAAACGTCGGGTAACAACTTCAAAAACAATCACAAATTATCGTTTCTAAAATTGTGTGGTCTTACTGAAAATATTTTGTTTTACTAAACATTAGTGAAGTGCTAGTGTCTCAAAACAAAATTTCCTGAAGTTCGTAAGACTGCAATACATCTTTAAAAAAATTTTGACCTCAATTTTTAGATACCTTAATGAGACATTGAGCCTCTTTTATTGTATCTGCCTCTTGATGTTGATGAAATAACCGGTTCAGAGTACATGGTTGCTCTTCCATCAGCGTATCCTGCTGGTGTTACCAGAGATAGAGCATTTATTATTCTACCTTTTGATGCCTGTAGAGGTGAACTGCTACTAGTAGCAAACCTGTTATGAGGCTGCCCTCCGGTTAGCTTTCTAATTATTTCAATGGATCTGAGTGTTGGTGCATGAAGGGATCCTGCAATTCCTTTCACAGATCCTCTCACAGAACCAGGATTTGGCCTCCCCTGGTGTCCATTTTGTCTGCATCTGCGGTTAGTTGCATCAGGATAACCCGAATAACATCCATTTTTTGCACCTTCATAGCCACCATTGGCAACAGGGCTTGAATAATTTTGAGTTATTTCGGGATACCTCGAACCAACAGTTACGTCACTATCATAGGTGTCTGGATGTCTTGTATTTTGAAAAGCAATCAATGGTTTATTAGCTGTATTTTTATTGCGAGTTATGTTAGCCTCTATATAGCCATGTAAATAAAGAAATGGTTTTTCATAGCCACTTGTACTGGTAGTGACTGATTCATATTCAGCAGCATTTGGTTTGACTCGTTGTGTTTCATATTTAGTATCCAAGAAACCGTGCACTTTAATATCAGTTGCTGGGGTCGAGTATTGGTAGTTGAGGGATGATGGTGTTTTAATACCCGGGTCACTTGAGGGATTGCTTGATGTTGGTATATCTCCATGATAAGGACCATACAAAAGCTTTTGTTCGGTAAGAGGATCTGAACTTTCAGAACTGAAATCATATATACGATCATCTCTCTGAAGATCACGACTAAATCCTATAGGTTTTCTAGCAATTTCATCAAAAGTTGAATAATTCTTATTACTGTGTGAATTTCTCTGTGGCTGTGCACTTGATAAATGTGTTTGATAATTCAAGAGGTCATCGTCAATCGGCTCATTTCCTGTTCTTATATTATTTTTATTATTGTAGGCTTTTCTAGGTTCTTGGTTGTGCGAGTCATACAAATTACTACTTGTGGTTTCCTGTGAATCAGTTTTGTAATTTTGTTGATAGCTTGGTCCATGCTCTTCAGATGCTTCTGAACTGTCTGGGTTAAATGACTGTCTATATAGTGTGCCTTCTTCGCTAGTTATTTCAGTTTGTTTCAAATTCGTTGGCTCTGTTTCATAGCTGTATTTTGGAGCATTTGTTCCTAGCTTTACATTTGGCTCAGAATGTTGCTGGTCATAATTTGTAAATGGTCTGGGTCTTTCATGTCTTAAATCACCGGTTGGAAGGCCTCTGCTTCTTTGGCGACTTCTAGAAGTTTTATATGGAGTTGATGCCTTATTTATCCTGTGGCTTACAGGATAATCAGAATCACTGGTTACTGTGGCTTTGATGCCATGTGTGTTAGCATCGATATTATAATCTTTGTCCGATTTTAAATTTGCTATGCTGTAGTGTGTAGTTTCTGGAACACGTGATTTGTGATCTCTGGATATGTATTTATAATCTGGATAATGGCTTATGAATTTGTGTTGTTCATTTGCTTCTTCAGAACTGGTTTTCAAAATGTGTCTGTCATCTGATTCTGGTGTTACCTCATAATATTCTTCCTTTGCTGAGCTATCAGCATTTTTCGAATTTCTAGCCCTGTAAATTGGAGGGATATAGCTATCTGTTGGTTTATGGTTGACCCCTCTGTAGCTTTTATCAGGAGCAGTTTTTATGTCATATTCTTCTACTGCTGTGCCTCGAGAATGACTCTTATCACTTGTATCAGGACTGTATGGTTCAGTTACTGATTCATAATATGAATGATGTCCTTCAATTGATTTGATATTTCCATATCCTTTTGAATCAATACCCTCCTTGTATTTAGGAGTACTGCTTGGCGTTTTAATTTTCATGTCATGTTGAGAAATTGGCACATGAAGCTTTCTGTTATTGTTTTTATTATTATAAGTATCATACTCCTTTCTAGGCCTCACTGTTTCTGATTCTGCTCTAACATCAGATTCATAAAAAGTTCTTGGTTTGGGTTCATATTTGTCTATATGATCCTGATATCTTGCTTGTCTACTTGTTTGTGAACCTTTGTCACTTTTATATCCTGGAGAATTATTTACATTTTCACTGCTTGATCTTTGAGGTAGATCGTACAACTCTTCAGGCTCGTAATTATCAGCTATTTTCCTAATTTTATCATTTTCCTCATATGTCGAAAAAGGATTTGAGTGTGAGTTGTCTTTTTTAAGTTGCCCGTCTTCATCATATCCCTTATAGTTTGTTGTCACACCTTCTGTACTATATTCATCATTAAAATTAGTTCCATTTGACCTGTACCTATGAGGTGGGCTAATGTCTTCACCATATTTTTCTTTCTGAAACGCTAGAGGGAGTGAAGGGGCTATTGGTGACTTGTGTGCATCTACATTAGAATAAACCCTATCTAATGCAGATTTTTCAATGCTCCTACTATCATACCCCTCCTCAACTGAATAACCACTCACAGTAGGAGTATCACTTGACCTGGGGCTTGTGGCGTATGTTTCTTTAGATGATGGGCTGGTTAAACTATAGGTGTTTCCAGCAGAATATTGTCTGCCATTATTCGGATATTTTCCATGTTTTTCTCCTCTATTTCTAGTATTTGATAAGCTATATCCTTCAATAGATTTGTCATCTTCGATATTAAGATAATGAGTGGAAGATTCGATATTACTCCGTTCACTTGTTCCATATATTTTCGCATTGTAGACACTGCTTGGCACATTGGTCTCAGAGTATCTGCCCTTGTTTGCTGCAGTATTTTTATGGTTATAGTGTTCATCTGAATCTATCATTTTGTTGTATCCTCTAGGAGTGGTAACTGTTTCAGAATGATAGTCAGCATTTGACTTGTCATTTGTTTCATATACAGGTAGAAGTCCTGTTTCAGGATTCTGCAAAGGATATTGGTGACTGGTGGTGCTTGCTAAGATATTGCTATGCTTATTTTCTGTTTGCCTATTTGGAGACCTGCCGCTTCCCCAATCGTGTATACCAACATTTTCCTTGGTATTTGTTTTGTAGCGATTCATGGATACAATTTCCTTTGAATTTTCCAAACTAATATTTGGTACAGGATTCTTTCTTGTAAAACTGTTTATTGCAGGGGAATAGTGATCTTCATTGTTTCTGAAATTTTGAGTTGGCTCAACCATAACGTTGGTATTACGTTCACCAGGTGAAACAAGTCTTGAATTATAAAATTGTTTTGGTCTTACAATACCATGTCTTGTATGACCTTGAGCCTTTATCCCCTGATTTCTTTTAGAATTATACAACCCAATGTTACTTTCACTATCTTTGTTATTTTCGTACGCTGGTATTACCTCATGATGTGCATTTAGCATCAAATGTGGTCTAGTGGTTTTAGGAACATCTAAATAAGTCATTGGCTGCTTTTGTGAATTGGCTTCATACACTGGTGGTGAGTCGGTGTTTCCATAATTATGATTTTGTCCGACTTCTGCCTCAGAACTCTTATACAGCCCAGTGTCAGTTTCACTATTTTTGTACTCTGATGTTACATCATACTGTGGTCGAATGGTTTTAGGATCATCTAAATAAGTCATTAGTTGCTTGTGCGAATTGCTTTCATACACTGGTTTTGAATTGGTGTTGTCATAATTACTACTTTCAATTTCACTTATTTTGGTATTTTTATACTCCGGCTGTCCATCATACTGTGCATCAAGCATAACATGTGGTTGAATGGTTATAGGATCAACTGAATAAGTCATTGGCTGCTTGTGTGAATTGGTTTCATACACTGGTATTGATTCTGCGTTATCGTAATTATAAATTTGTCTGACTTCAGGCATTGACACCGGTCTATAATTGTCTGGACCGTTGTACTCGTTGCTGTTGGAGGCACTGTATTCATCATTATTTATTCTAGACTCGTCTCTGTAGCCGGGACCGATGTCAACAAATCTTTTGTTTTCCATGTTGCTTTTCTTATTTGAATTTGATATAAGTGGTCGTCTGGTCACATCTTCCAATGACTCAGTCAGAGTACTGTATTTGCCACTAGTCAAATCAATGTCCTTCGGCTCTGCTAATTTATAAGGTCCTGTCTCTCCATCATATTCACTGTCACTTTGATCATGCTCAGCTGCAGTACCACTGGAATAGCTTTCACGGGCAACACTTGGCCCATATCTTATTTCATCCTTCTTTTGACTGTGTTCTGTTCTGGTACCAAGGTGTTTGATGCGGATCCCGCCACTTGCTCTTTCAAAGCGCTGGTCCAAAATGTCTTCAAATTCTCTGGAGCTCGATTTTGTGTTTTGACCGCCTGATGCTGTTGCGTTGTTTTTCAGACTTGCGCTTGCAGTAGAAATATTGCTTGGCACATACGAGTGACCTGTGCCTTCAGGGGCTTCTTGGATGTAAAAGTCATCGTTGTCATGGTCTCTCTTCTTGTCAGCGTCGTATTCATCGGATGGAAGAGGATCATCATCGTCATATTCTTCTTCTCCGGACGTTCCCTCATGGCTATAGTCATCGTCATCATAGAGCATTTGTCCGGTATCGTTGTTGTCATTGAATAATTGACCTTGGATCATTTGGATGAGCACTATAGCTGCCTGAAAAAAATGAACCATTAAAAGATATTAGTTTCTAATTATTGTTTTATTAATATTTTTTCAAATTAATTAACAAAGATTATAGCTCATTTATATATATGATTGGTTAGTCAGTCCTGGGACTGGTTTTAACAGCAGGGTGTCGTCTCTGGACCCCGACCCTCGATCCCCCGAC
>JAUJYS010004665.1:0-11720 GCA_033995665.1 Melogona broelemanni | reverse complement strand
TAATCTCTATAGAGATTCGAGGGTGCAGTAATCCTGTAGTGCACTAGGCGCTACGGTGATTTAAAAAAAAAAAAATAAAAAATTACGATCAAACAGCTATTTGCGTTTCGTAATGGTTCGCGAAGTGATCGGCCGACGTTGAACCCGCATGCCGCCAACACTGTCTCGTGTGCCCGACACGGCTACGTTTTCTTCTTCCGCAAGTGCACGGGATGTGCTCGGGATCTGGTGCCGACAAGGCGAAAAGTTTCGACATGCTACTTCCGCTGCCGCTACTTTAACAGGTTAGCGTTCAAAAAGGTCGCCAACTCACCTTGTTAATCAATCACACGGCACAAAAAATGTTTCCGCTCAATAAAAAAATGTGGGGTATGCCATGTTGTTGCTTCATGAGAAGAATAAAATTGAGATTAATGCTGGCTCTGTGCGATCCTCATCCATTTGCTCATAATGACCATCATGTGCCTAAAATACGGCGACCTAAACAGTCTTCAATCACGAAGAGCTTCGTCCATGAATGAGTTTGCCGTTTCTAGCCAAATTCTTATTCGAGAGATTACCCACTACTTTTATTTGGATTGTTAAATAGGAATAGGAAATCGAATGATTCTAAAAAATATGCATAATAACATGACCTAGCTAGCATTTTAAGAGCTGCTTTGCGAGGAAAGCTTGCATAGTGTTGCTGCCCCTGAACAGACAAAGTCTGGCAATCACTTCCAACACTCTTGCACTGCAGTAATTTTTTGAATTTTCTCGTCTGACTGAGCGTTAATTTTCAGAGAGCACCCTGTTTCTCTCATGGCGCGTTAGGTGTTATTTGACTAAAAAAAACACACCCATATTTTTAAAGTCGCCCCAAATCAACCCCCAGTCACATTCATGTTTTTAAAGTCACCCCAAACTCCCTCAGTCACTCTCAAGTCACGCCCAAGTCACCTCCAAGTTAGTCACCCCCAAGTTACCTTAAGTAAGTCACCCCCAAGTCACCCCTAAGTAACGTTTTTGGGACTTGGCAAGGCCTAATTTTTGAGACAGCAAGTGCCGTCTAGACCAGGCCTACATTTTGAGACATAGGCGTGACCTAGGGCAACGCCTTAGGCATAGTTGGTGGAGTGAAACCCATACCCCAGGATCTGAACTTTTAATCCTCCAGTTGAACTTTCTGCACATTATCAATTTGATTATTATTTATTATTCTTGAGAACAAGAGAACATTTCAATCTCACTTAAATCAATCGAGCAGAGTCAATTGCCAATTTTTACAAAATAAACACAAGTGTGCCTATTCATTTCAACCTGGTGTGAAATGGCTTCTTCCTATCCCAATTCAATCCTTATGATCTGTTCGGTTTAGTAAATCTGAGTATCTGAGTTTACGTGGCCCTGTTCAATTTGAATTTCAAATCTGTTAGCACCATTCTTATTTGAATTCAACCCCACACTTAGTGCAATTTAAAAAAGTATGAGGGTCAATAGCGATGAACTTTGTGTCTGTTCCACACTTTGGAACCAACGCAGCGGAAGCAATCAAAATTGTCTGATCGTTTGGCTACATGCCAAATGAGGCTGCTAAACTGGACCGTCTATTTGCTTCACTGATTGATGTTGTGCGCCCTGTAGATCAAATACTACGGATTCCCCAGTTTAACGTCGCCAGTTCAACATGGTTGAATTTTTTTAATAGCTCTGCTGCCATTTAAAATATTGAACATCTTAAATATTGGACGTTCATTTTTAATGTTGCTATCACTTTCACCAATAGCATGTCACTATAAGCTATGTTCAAATTTGTGGAGAAACAAATTGCAAAACAGAATGTTTCACTTAGTGAAACAAAAAGGAAAAAAATAAACATCTTAATTTGTTTAGAAAGTAATGTAGTAAAATATGTGAAGCTCTGATGCTGTAATGGTAATGACGAGGTTAAAAACTGAATTTCCGGCACCTTCTGGTTTCAGTATTGGGCGTTAGGTATTGGGCGAGTGTACGGATCTTAACCAAGAACACGGTTCTCGTAAACGTTTAGCCGGACGTGGAATTATGTGTCTGCCCACCCCCACGTAGCGTCTCGCAATTAAGTGCATAAGAGGGGGAAAAGTGTAGTTATTAAGACGTGATATGGATGCCAAACGCGACTAGCGCCGAGTTAGAGAGCGGGGAGACGATATGATATGCCTCTCGAGTGGAGAGGATCGAGAATCCAGCCCAGACAAAAAAGCACTATTCGAATGCAGTCACGTTGGTTTCATCGCTGATATTAACAGATGTTACACGCTTGATTTGGCAAAGAATAAAATTATTAAATTTGTAGTGAGACGCTCTAAAAGATGTAAACTTGTGGTAGAGACGTCTTAAAAGATGTTGGGTTCGCCGATTTAAAAAAAGAAAACACACAATTATTTCAAATACACAATTATTCTATTATACGTTATAGTCTTTGAAACAAAATATTTATAAACAAATATTCTTGGCGTTAGAAGCGTAAAAAAATAAATTTCAAGGCTTTATACTTAGGTAGAGATCCTTTAACGTTAAATTATTTAGCCACGTTTATCAGGTGCGAAAGATGAAGTGCTAACGAATTTCTATAGCCAAAAAAAAAAAACGACACCAGGTGATTGGGAATTGAATCCGCGACCCCGCTTGTCTTAATCCAATGCTCCCATCACTATACCGCTGTACCACCTGCATCAAAGCACAGCCATGATATTCGCAATAAAGGATCTTTAATAGTTAATCCTTCATTGTGCGGCCTTGTTTACGAAATTATGAGATTTAGCTGAATTGAAGATTTCCTCTTGCTCGCGCACCACCACCAGCGCCCAGTAATGACCGTCGTCGTCGTCAGTCCGAGGCTCGCGTCTTATTTCACGACAATGGCCATGGGACAGTCGTGAACACTGGTCTACTTTTGTAGCGAAGGGGTCATCCGCTTCCCTCACTATCTCTCTTCACGCAGCAAATAAGCTCGTCTTGAAGAAACGCGTTGTTCGCCCACTTAGCTTTTAGACATTAGCGGCAACATCTCAAGAGCCGAGATTGATCCGCGAGCGCGCGTGCGTGCGCTCCAGCCATGATGGTGTGTTGGGCGTGGAAGAACGAGGTGCGAGAGCGCATCGAGGTTGTCTTAAGCAAACAGACGGATTGTTTGCCGTTGGCCTACCAGACTAATGCGTACGGCTTAACGCATTGTGTCGCGCAGCGCCGTCTGTCGGACGTGATTTGTATGAGCATTAACGCGTTGGAGCACTTTGCATTCAGAATTTGTCCACAAAATTTGCCCAGTCGGTAATGCAATCGTTTGTGGTGCGGCAATCCCGGGTTCGATTCCCGAGAGGATCGCGTTTAATCGATCCTGGGAATACTGAAGAAAATGTGTCCCACACACATTGTCGTAACACGAGTGAATCTTAAAAAATTTGAAGACACGAACGACCACAAGTATCGCCTTAGCATTAATTGTGTGGGCTCGGGGCGCACCGAGGATAAAAGACGATATGTTGGCTAGACCTCACAAAAAATTTGTGTCGCAATTATTAATTAATTACTCGTTATTTTGTGAGGTCTAGCCAATTTTTTACTCATTATTATGATCGCACTTTGCTAATACATCATCACTTGAAGTGATTTTCACAACCGTGATGGGTAATAAAATTAATTTACCATTCAAAATTAAATTACCATTCATTTAAATAATTTTGAGGTTTAAGGAGAAAATTAAAAATGACTAATATTATTTCGAAAATCATTTTGTTTCGCAATTGCTCACCTGATTTTATATTTGATGCCTCAAAGGCGACTTTACCAGTATTTTTGAAGACCGTGTACTGGCGTCCTCCAAAGATAATTCCTTCCCTCAATTTTGTTTCTTCAAAAGCTTATCACCGCTATGTATTTCATAAACGTATCGTGGAAAGTCATTTTTGCAATATACAATGCGCCGTGCACCGCACACCTGAACAATTAAAGAGAAAACTTTCTTAAAATATCTGTGGGCGAATTTAATAGGTGAAACGCTAACGAAGTTGCATGGTCCTGTTTGACCGAGTGGATTTAAAGTCTACGGTGAGCGGTAGCAAACACACACAAAGAACACGCCCAGCATAACAGAATACGAAACGATAGGAAAGTAAATACTCCTACGAGGAAAAATGATAAATAGAAATATTGAACAGTTTATTCGCTCCAGTTTGGGGAACTGGTCAAAATGTGCTCTTCACATATTCTAATAGCAACACGAGAGATTCAGGATATCCTGTAGACATATTCATTATAGTGATCAGGAATGAAATATAGATAAAATAGCCGAGTGCGTGAAATCAGGATGGGGAAAGAAGATGAAGGAAAATGGATTAAAGGTAATTCGATATTGATGGTTGTAAGTTAATAATGTATTGGAAAGTGAACTGTGCCGGAGTTAACCATGACCAAGACTAGGCAGGAAGAATCGAGTTAGTGTACTCGTGTCTGCAGTGCCTTTTTGTTGAGAGAGCGTTGGTAAATAATCCTATATTTTTATATACGCGTTAGTGCTACTTGAGTGCTTTTTTTTTTTTTGGAAAGATAAAGGCGCACATCTAGTGAAGAAATAAACGACAGAAATATTTCCAGCCTTTTCGTATTTCTTAAAATCACCTGGTTCATGTACTCTTGACCTTTTCGCATTGTGACAAAAGCTGGTCAAACCAATCCAATTCACAATACTACGTGTAACAGGCTCATTTTCATTACTGATCTCTAATTTTAATTAATGAACGCAATCAGATTAAATATGCTCATGTTTATATTATAACTATATACTTATCTGCTCCGAAAAACGAAAAATAGACATTTTAGCAGATGGCTCATACGTCATTTGCGCGTCAGTCGCCAAATAGCGCGCGCGATTTCGAGCCTGTGTGAAAATAATAAAAGACATTTCTAAAAAATAAAAGTGAAATAGCCAAGCATTTCGTTTATAACTAATTTATTTTTGTAAAAAATCAAACGAACTGTTATAATATATTAGAATATATTGCTAAATATGAATCGAAACCATTTTTATTGGAACACACATTAGAGTACCTGAGTGGGATTTGTAAACCGGAATGTTTCCTTGTCTCCTATTCACTCGAGTATAAAACCGGGCAGCTCCGCAATGTACCAGTCACCAGTGTACTGGTTTCGTCCTTCACTAGCCCCCCCCCCCCTCCTTCCTCCCCATACGAGCCGTACCTATAAAAGACGATCGAATCGCGTTTTAGTTTCGACTCGTCTGGTTCTAGTTCTCGAAAACAATTTTAACAAGCCCGACGCGTGTTGCGCCATAAACAGGTAGCCCCTGAGTAAAAATGGTTTGGAAACACGCGCTTTCTCAGCCGACTTAACGGCGCGAAGGCGCAGGGAGACATAAAATTCGCAGCTGTATTCAATAAGTACAGAAACTTGGGATATGCGGCGATGCCATTTGCCGTTTTACGGTCACGTTTTTTTTATCCTCCCCCCCCCCAGTCTGCGGGCGAAACATCATATAGAACGACAGTGGAAACCCGTTGTGTGTAGTTGTGTGTGTGTGGAGGGGGGCGTCTGTCGAATTTTATCGCTCGTAAAATTGAGGAAATCCTATTTTCGAAAATCCATTTTCAAAATTGGATTACCGCGTACCGCGGCCTAATTAATTCAATTTCCGTTCGACACATTTGCATCACAGTGCATTTCAAAAATTCATAATTTTATATCGACTTAGAAAATTTAAAGACACTATCGTCACAACGATAGAGTCTGCTCGGTGCGCACCGAGGATGAACGACGATAGGTTGGCTAGACCTCAAAAAAATTAACGAAGAATTAACTACTATTTGCGATACAATACAAAGTCATGATTGACCAAACCGTATACCGTCGTCATCAGTCTAAATTTGGAAAATGTTTGAAAAATAAAATAATAATATATAAATAAATAACATCATTCAAGGTTCTCTGTACGTACGTTTCGATGCCTACCAAAGCATCTTCGACAGCAGAGTTATGAATGATTTAAGAAATGAAAAATATAATAAGAAATAAAAAATACAATTTCAAATGTTAGAATAATTTAATGGGGATATGACATTCTGACCAGTGGTCACACTGTTATCCCTCTATTGGTGGGCATCGAAATGTACGTACAGAGAACCTTGAATGATGTTATTTATTTATATATTATTTTTTAATTTTTTAATTTTTCAAACATTCTCCAAATTTAGGGTGTTGACGACAATATAAGGTTTGTTCAATCATGACTTTGTATTGTATCGCAAATGGTAGTTAATAATTCGTTTTATTTATTTTTAGGTCTAGCCAACCTATCGTCGTTCATCCTCGGTGCGCACCTAGCAGACTCTATCGTTGTGTCGATAGTGTCTTTAAATTTTCTACGTTTTAACTATATGCGATGATCTAAGCAATTATAGTTTTTCACAATCGATGTTAAGGCCCATGCTTGTGGTTAGTTGTGTGATTGTATAATTTAACAACTATATATTGGTATTTTCGATTGTTGAGGGACATGCCTGTTTTAACATTAAAATATGTATTAGATTTGAAAGATGCGTTGCATTGTCTGTGATAATATTAGGCTGAGGGTTCTACCCACAAATAATCAAGCGCGTTTTGTGAGGTTTAGGAGGGGGAGGGGTGTGGAAATTGTTTAAGGTAGAGCTAGCCAAAAGCACATTATTTTTTATCTCTGTAAGAAAGCAAACGGAAGAACGTAAATGGTTTATGAAGATATTAATGTCGTCATAGAGATTACAAAATTAAAAACGTCGTGTTCCACATTAATTAGGATAATTGAAAAACTTTCGTCGTAATTGGAGCGTAATGGGCTAATGGATCATCACGCGTAATTAAGAGGAACTAAAATACTGCCTTGCAGCCAAATTAAATTTTGTGTGTCGTTATAGAATTTACGAAAATGTCAGGAGTATTTTAAAAGTATAATTCATAATTAATACAGATTGTAATTTTATAACATTTGTATTGGAAAGTGCAAATGTGTTGGAAAGAAAGGATGCTGCTTTTAGGATCTCTTGGGAATTTTGATTTCTACATTATTATTTTTTTCCTTTCATTTTGACCTTATTTTTTAAATATACTTTTTAAAGTATATGTATACTTAGTATTTTGTACTCATTATGTTAATAATTGAAGTTACGGATTAGTGTCGACTGTTAACCTAGAAGCCAACAATTGTTAACGTTAGGATATCTAACATGAACAACCATTTTACATCACACGGCATTATAATGGAATAAATACAGAGTAGATAACGGAACAAAATTTATAACTTGGTTCAGACGGGCGCTGCAATTGGCTTGAAACTATTTTTGGAATTGCGAAGCGTTTCAAAAGATTTGAAGACGTCATAGGCGTGTACATCTCTAAGCGGGCAAAGAGTGCATTGTTTTCAAATATCTTCCTTCTTTGTGAGGAAAAAGAAAATGAGATGCAAGTTAGTTGGCTTCTCTTGTTTCAAGATCTTAACAAGATGCGCGGGGTCCATTAAGGGTTTTGTCATTTTAGCGGTTAATTGGTTTAGCAATTCATGTCGTGCTGGGGAAAAACGGTTAGTGCATATTTATTTTTTATGCAAGCTAGGAACTGGATCCTGAAGTACGGTACCGCCATAATACGGAGAAAAATGTCGGATATCCTCATGAGACACTCGCCGGAAGATACCATATTTACTGGAATAAAAAAAATATGGTGCTTGAAAATATTTCGAAAACTGATTTTTCCTGCAGGTCAAATCAACCTTTTGTAACGCATAATTCGTGAGAAAGCTAGCGCATAATTTTATTTTATTGAGAATTCTTAATTAGTGTATATGATATTTCGTTAGGAAATGAGATAATACGACTTATTGTACTGTTCAAGGAAACACATAAACTTATTCGTCTCAAAGCCTCCTGCCAGGGCTACCTCAGGCTTCTGACCTAAGTAGAGATATTTAAAGTGCATCTCAAATGTACAGGCACGGGTCTCAAGTGATTACACAAGATTACCTATCTGCCTATCTATATGCTTTCTTTCTTGTGAAATATTTTCAGCTATTTTTACTATCTGAGAGGTCTACGCCTGTTTCATTTTTGTGCAGTCTTTAAAACTATTTTTCTTTAGTAGCATATTGGAGTTGGCGAGGCGAAAGAAATACGAAGTAACGCGACCGTCGTGGTGACTATTTCGCCACATATTTCTAAGGACCTGAAAATACATTCCACCTTCGGGTGGATCCAAGTTCGGGTGGGTATTTTGAGCCTACGTTATCTCCGTTCCATGTCCATCTTATAGGTGGACGTGGGTCCGGTGGGAGAGCACAAAAAAGGGTGGTGGAAAACTAGGCGCGTTCCGTGAAATTCCTGTCTCGGTTAAACCGGCTGCCGCCCGCGTTTTTCCAGCGTGTATTGGCCCTTCTTCAGCCTGGATTAATTGGAGAGGGGTGGTGGCGTGGCGAAAAAAAAATTCCGATCCTCGTTATCTGCCTGGCACATGCGTCAATTCCGATAGCGCAACGCCGCCGTCGTCAACCCCGATATTGAGTAGCTGTCAACGCGTGTGTCCGCGTGGCCGCTCAGGTGCCACGGATATTGCCACGAGCGGAAACAACCGTTTCCTTTTTTTTTTCTATTTTTTCCCCCTTCCACTCTTCCTCAATTCGCCGTGACGCCAACGGGCCGGCTGCCTCGTTGAATCACGCGTTATCCGTATGGCCCGCTTGAGGTGCGTCGAATTCTCCAAGTTCGAATAGTCCGAATCTCGTTTGTTATTTTTTTTGTTTTGTTGTTTGCAAATCCAATGAACAATCTATAAATTTGTAAGACTTTATTTTACGATTTTTGCAAGTAGATTCAAAACCGGAATCATTACTTCGTAATAATTCGGATTAATTTGACAAGTCAATGTATTTTCTGTGACTGATGTATAAGGCTCTCGGGTGATCTTAATCCACTTCTATTACCGAATTTAGTATTCAATCATTTGCAGAATATAGTATTCCATTTCATCGCACTATCTTGACAATTAAAATTATAAAATAGTAGTATCCTTTACAAGAACTTCTACTAGATATAATTTTAGAATTACGCAATTCTCTGAACCTATTACCAAAATACGAACGTAAAAAGCAGAATTTTTTTCTTGCAAAGGTGTACGTTTTATTATTATTATTTCTATTCTATTTATTTTCACACAAATACTGACGATGGTGGTTCTTCTCAGACGGTGGCTTAGTATTCCGTAAGATTGTGTAACAAACGCATTGCTTCACATCTAGGTGCCTTAATTACGGTATTTGAATATCCAACTTCATTATGACCAGTTCAATCGGATCCCACAAGCAGAAAATTCTACACTGCATTGGTCATTCATTTGTCAATTGTTGCCGCTGGCCAAGGTGGTTGCAGTGGCCAGGGTGGCTATTTTGGATTTCAAGAATAATTCTTTTTTCGATAAATTGATTACTTCTAATTGCGATTTGCGGAAATCCTACAGCACTGGATTGTGATGCACTGACAAAAAGCAATGATTCGATTTGGTTAATGTCATTCGAGTGTCAATTATGGTTTCAACTCATAACATAAAAATAAATAGTCTAATTTTTATTCTTTTGAGACAATTTCAAGGTTTATTGTCCGGATGTCGAGGCATCTTGCATGGTGACCGCGAATTTCGTGTTCCTCGTGTGTACTGCGCTATGTAATTGGCAATGTGACCGTGTCCTCTTTCTCGCAATGCACTTGTTTAGTAGCCACGAAAAAAAACATATCTCGCAGCATTTATGATTCGTTTTTTTCTTCATCGCCGATGTCGTTTTTGGCACGCAGATAAGATGGGTATAGAGACTGACTCGTGTTTCGTCCTTACCACGTATGACTCCCTCTCTCTTCCCGCGCTCTGTTACTTTTTCATTTGAACTCGGAGGGGCCACCGAGCAGAAAATATCAAGTGGCGATATATGTATACAGTACGTCGTTGCAGGTCTTATCCCAACCGGCTTTACGCAACAACAACAAAAGAGGTGGAGGAGGAAGGAGTAGTCTGATGGTCAATGAAACATGTGACAGTTATTGCGTGCCGGTAAACTCGGTGGCGCGTCGTCATGGCAACCGCTTGACAATTTAAACCTTAAGTATGTTTACTTTTACGGGCTTCCAGCTCGGTTTTCCAGCCATATTCTCGTGTCAAGTTGAAACTTGTTTTTTTTTTTTTTTGCCCCAGCCGTTCGCGCAGATCTCCCTCCTGTGCCGAATAATAGGAGACGGGGATATCGCCCCAGAAAAATACAAGTTACGCCTTAATTTGTAGTTTTGGTGCTGTTGCCCCTTCTGCTGGTGGGATTACCAAGGAAAAGTCCATCGGTCGAAATTGTACCAAGCTATATAAGCGTACGCGCGTTCTGGTATGTGTGGCGCGTGGAAGCGTTTCTACCGGGATAATAGGGATGCTGTGACAATGTACGACTAGATGGGGAGCGCGGGATTGCATTGGAAGAAAGAATGGTATCTGCAGGATACTGTTTCTAGTAGAATTTGCTGCTATTGTAAACGTAAATATAGGAACATTTTGTGTGAAAATGGCGCAGCTGGTGGTCGCCTGCTATGTGAGCGGGGGAGGCAAGTTTGGACTTGTCGCATTCAGAATTTTTGTGAGTCTTTGAATTGAATTGAGGTCCAGCGGACATTACCTGAAGAGTAAAAGAGAAAGTCATTTTGCTGGTAAAAATACCCCTAGAAATATTTAAAGTACAAATTGTCACAGATAAATGTTGGTAGTGTAGAAACGATCCGTCTAGCCCAGTCAGCATTGCAACCGATTGCTGTGAGGGTGGCCCCAAGTTTTTTTTTTTTTTTTCTCATTCAGCGTGAGAAAGAATGTTTATTCGTTACTTGATTACATAAGAATAGTTTCATGACTCACGCGATTTTGTAGGCAACCTCGAGTGCATCAGCACTGTATGAGGCTGCCCCAGTTTAAAGTGCAAAAACAAAAGTGGAAACGCTGGCCGGGACATGCTCACAACTCGCCGCCATATCTACACCAGCAAGCAAGCGGTAAATGATAAATAATCAAAATAATTATGGTAAACAAATAATCATTAGTCATAGTCACAGCAATGTCGATGTCATCAATAGCAACTCAGATTATCGCACTACAAAACAAGGGAAAAAAGGACTTCAATCTACACAAAGATCAATAAGACAAAATAAATACGTAACTTTCGCCAATAAAAAATATTCTTATCATAAACCCATGACATATCACATATCTCAACAATATGTACATCACATTTTCCTCATTTTAGGTCAATGTCTATCAACCATCTATCCCGAATGTTCGAACAAAAGATAATTAAAAACAATAGACAAATAACAAATGGCCATACGTCTGGAAAAAATTACTCAACGTTGTGCAAGCTTGGTCACGACAAGTGTAAGAACAATGCTATCACACTGAGCATATCAGATTATATCAATCGTATATCAATCGATCGATAACATATCAACCACAGGACAGTGGATCTCGAACGGATCTTGAGATCGAGTGGATCTTGAGAAACAAATCAATTTAGACAATACAATTCAGATTTGAGACAAAAAATTTAAAGCAAAACAATTCCATTCAGACCAATTCATGTATCAAGCACAAATGTAGATTTTTTTTTTTTTTTTTTTTTTTTTTTTTTTTTTTTTTTTTAATAT
>JAUJYS010004664.1:0-11720 GCA_033995665.1 Melogona broelemanni | reverse complement strand
ATTTTTTGCAATTCACGTGCTGCTATAATTTGCGCGCTTCAGCTGCATTCGCCGCGATTATTCGCCTAGTGAAATACCGCCTTAAAGGTTGTTCATTCATGAGATACTTAATGAAACAAAAACAGGTATAAATAAATTGATTTTGAGAATTGTTCGATTACAATTTCACTTACCCACCACTATTATTCATGAGAATTTCAAGCCCGCAAAAAAACGTAAATTCGATCTTAACTTACTCGAAACGTTTTCACGAATCACCTCATTCCATCATCAGCGAGACGTAATTAAGGGCCCATTTTGCCCGTCCGAAGTAAAGAATCTTATAAAATTAAGTAGTCGTTACAGGCCTAGGCCATAAACTGAATAAGATCGACTTTTTTGTTGTTTATGCTGCAAATTTTCTTGAATAATGAGTGTACGAGTATGTAAATTGGATTTCAGTTGAACAGTTCATAAGATCAATTGATACATTTCTAAACGAGAGGTCCTAACCCTCTATTAATTATTCATACATTTCTGTAACTCGAAACTCGATTTCACAGCGCATGAGGCAATTTTCCTGTTCAATTCCATATTTTCATTAAAAATCGGGGTATGATCTTGATATTCTATTTATGTTACTGTCTTTTAATTCACTCGTACTAAATCAGGCAAATATTGTTTCGCTCCAATAATATACTATTATTGGTCTAACGCATTAAAATGTCACTGTTCCGCTCGAATGAATAGTAATAAAGTATTTTTTTCTTACCTCAACGCAGCGATGTGCGACGGAGACATATTCCACGACACGAAAATCCATTACCGACACACGAAGCATAATCAAACACACGCGAATCATTCTGAAGTCTCGATGGAAATATTTTTCCTAGTAATCCCACGGTAATATTTGATGAGATCGATTTTGGGGACAAAGGATATATCGTAGTTTCTAAATGCGAACCAATATATACAGCAAATGCCAAAAGTGTCGCCTAATAAACTTGCCAACGAACCTACTGGTTCAGATACTCAAACAATTAAATTAATATGGGCTAATCATTTTGTTTGAGAAATAATGACTAAAAATTGGAATTCGAAATTAGATTTTTTTTGACAGGTGACGCGATGCATTGACTAAGGCTGCTGTGTCGGGGGGTGCGTTGGGATTACGTCGATGTAAATAAAAGGATATGGCCATTCTATGATGAACTTCGTGTATTTCTTCACTGGATGGCTGTCACTGAATATAAAAAGTGTGGAAGGGCCCTTGCCCGGAAGTAGGGCTTGGGCTCCCCGTTTCCCCATGCCGCCGAGTCTTCCCGAAGAGCTCAGAGTGTCACTGCCGCCTCCATCGCTGACAGCATTGAGAGCTGCTTCGGACCTCAGAGCCGACAACCTAAACAGAGACAAAAAAAAAACGACAGCCGTTAGGGAAAACCATGACAGCGGACCACACTAAACATCACGTGTTACGGACGCGAAACACTAAATACATCAGGTGCGAACGAAAATAAACGGGTTGAAACCAAGCGTTGTCGCCTTGGAATGTGACCAAAATGGGGTCGCCTTATTTCATCACAACTAAAACACCCTTAATATCAACATTTTAAGTTTGTAACATTTTCCACCACGGCAATATTTTTTAAATACATTTTTTACAACTATTTTCAAGACTCACGCATTTATATTAAAATAACTTTTCTGGATAAACTGACGATCTTTATAAAAATACAAAAATATTGCCGCAACAAAATGTGACGAAGTTAGAGTAAGGCAACATTATTAACAACTAATTACAAATACTGGTAGCTTCGTGTATGCAAGAGCAGAAAAACATTTTTCCACACCCAGAAAATGACACCCACAAGGAATTAGGTGTTTATGGTCAGACCAGTGCAGTGTCATATACCGTTAGTGCCATTTATTTTTTATACACTGAAACTCGCTTTTATCATCATCCCTCCAATCTGATAATTTCAGAAATTAGTCCGGTTTTTGATGCGAGCAGCACAGCCAGCTCACACGCAGCCGCCATAAACTGAATGCTCTCTCTTTCGCTCTCAGCTTGCACCACATACAGTCTAGCCTCCTGAGACCTGTATCATAGTCGACAAACTTGTTTAAATGCTTTTATTGGGATTTCGTTTTTTTCTGCCTTTCTATTTTAGAACAAAGACGTTTATGGAAACGAAACATCGCTGCTATTGTATTTTTTTCCTCCACTCTTCGGGTCACAAGATGTTCAAATAGGCCTACAAGAGCCCCCACACACACACAGAGTATGCGCCACCGATAGAGTTGCTGCCGTAATATTTGCAGAGCCATTACCGAGCGATACCATCCTTGGAAATGACGCATACTTCACCGCATAGCGTACTCGCATTGTGTGGTTGCCCCTCTTTAGGGGCGACAGCCACGCGACGCCGTATTTGCTGTTCACAGCGGCGCGAGTTGAAAGAAGAATCGTTGAAAGTTAAAGGAAAAAAAAAGTGCGACCCTCTTTTTTTCTTCTCTTCTACAAATGAATTGAGATAGCTTTTGAAAAGCATTTGATCTCGCAGCAGCAACAAAAAAATCAATCGTTTTTCTTCATGACCGTGGATCACGAGAACAGATAATTTAATCCTTCCCTGATACTCGATTACGACTTAACATATGCTGCCCCTGTGATTAATCGCTAGCTGGCGCACCATTCGCCAATAGATGCAATTGTCATCGATATAGGTAAAATGATATTGTACATCTGTACTGTAGAGGACGACAAAGTGCCAAACGCGTAATCTATTATGCAACAAAAATAAACGGTAGCAAGATAGCTTTAAAGAAAAAAAGCGTGTGGCGTCCCAGACGACATTTTTAAAATATAGGTAGAATGATATTGTACATCTGTACTATAGAGGACGACAAAATGCCAAACGCGTAATCTATTATGCAACAAAACTAAACGGTAGCAAGATAGCTTTAAAGAAAAAAACGTGTGACGTCCCAGACGACATTTTTAAAAGTGTTAAAGAGATGACGAAAGAGACAATGAAATTGATGATCTTGCGAGAAAATTAGATTCGCATCGTCAAACGTTTCTACGATGCTGATAACAAGGTGATCAACTAGCACTATCAATCTTAATCGTTTAGAAATATAAGGTTTTCTAGCGATTTCTAACGAATCCCTGACGCATCAGAATGTGTTTTTTTTTTCTTTCAAATTTCACTCTGTTGGAAATGACTGCTTTCCTGTATGCTCCTGGACAGTTGTTGACGATGCCATCGAAAAACTGGTTAAACTATCGATTAGAAACCATACGCGCCCAACCCGAGTCAATAGGACTACCACCCTGTTCATTTTTTTGCAATTCAGTAAACATAGAAATACGTAGTTCCCCTGATCGATACGCCAAACGTACGTCACCGGTGAAACACATGCGCACGCGAGTTGTTTTTGAGCGCGGCGACCTGTGACGCAAGTTATTAGAAAAATGGACGTGGAAATGAACACGAAAATTAATTAACTGGATTGTGTGGAGCATTTTTGGTCGGCTCTCCCCCTCCCTTCATCACCACCACCACCGTCGGTATGGGTCTCCACGGCTGCGTTTGGCGAGTCGTTCGTCGCTCATTCGCCGTCACGATGGTTATGTAACCAATTACGAGATTAAAATTGCCAAATGCGAGAGGCGCGCACGGGCTGCGTACGATGCAGTCAGCACAAGCAGCCAAGGTCGGACGGGAGAGGAAGCGAGCAAATTTGCTAATAAATTACGCACGATTTGTTTAACAAAAAAGCAGTCCATTTTAACAATATATGCGATCCCAGACCCTGCCTACGGACCACGAATGAGTACTATGACGTCAAAGACTCGAACAGTAGACTTGAGTTGCAAGCGGAATTACATTTCTAATTGAACATGTAAGGTCTTGGTTCATCGCTATTTATAAAAAAAAAAAAAAAAATGGGGGAAGAGCACTTTTTACATTTTGAAACTAGCATGTAAATATAGTCCTCTCATATTAGAGGGATGTGATCCGGGGACACAGCCGGAAAAAAAAAGGTTAATAGAGTTGTCTTTCGTTTAAGAGAAATCGGTTTAAAATAAACAGCTACGAATGTTCATCGGAAGTTAAAAATAAAGTATATAAACAACATGTGAATGTAAATTAAATATATGTGAGTGTAAAGTAAATTATAATTTACATTCACATTTTTTTTAAATACTTTATTATTAGAAATCTGTTTGGCTTTCTATTCGATAAAGTTTCGCACTATTCGCTGGAATACGAAAACCTACTACTACTCCTCAGCGTCCTAGACGTTAAAAAATCTCCGTAAAGCGTTAAAATGTCCTAAATCAGAACCAGCACCTGGAGGCTCATTTGCCACTTACACTAAGCGAGACCAGTCAGTCGGTCTCGAACCCACAATCTTCGGCCAGTACACAGACACTCTCCTCAAAACCAACAGGAAAGGATAAATAATCAACTATTATGCTAGTTGTTATGATGTTTAATTTTTAAGCACTAAAATTAGTTTTGCCTTTTCGCTAAAATTAAAAAAATGAAATTTGAAACTCTAGCACGCAAGTGTGCGAGAAACTCCATGTGGGGTGTATCGCATGTGTTCATGATGGCTGGTTGCGTATTTGGTCACGGTCATCTTGGATCATCGTACTCGCCCCACCCTTTTCACTTCCCATAATGCAACTCACCTCCAGCCAGCCAGCCTTCCTGTCTAAAAATGTTTTGCAATGTGACCCACCCATCAGTAAAATTTGCTGGCAAATTTCAACACCAGGATCTACTCTGGGCAGTTGCAACGGAATCTCAGCTC
This sequence comes from Melogona broelemanni, assembly GCA_033995665.1. Classification (NCBI taxonomy): domain Eukaryota; kingdom Metazoa; phylum Arthropoda; class Diplopoda; order Chordeumatida; family Chordeumatidae; genus Melogona; species Melogona broelemanni. The sequence goes on along the minus strand of JAUJYS010004664.1, from coordinate 6,914 downwards.
ATTTCGTGGAAATGCCTTTTAGAGTAACAGCATTATTATTATTACTTTGGTTATTATTATCATGGTCGTCCTAAGTCACGTGATGGTAATGCTGTTGGCACGATAGGACAGTCATTTTGAACCCATAACTTGGTCGTTGACTAATTTACCAAATTGTCGCCTAGCGAGATATAATCATGAAATTGAAAATGCCCATACTTAGCATCTACGTTTGAGTCTGGATGCTTAAAAAAATAACAAAACATTTGTAACATCAAATTAAGCATATTCCAATCAAAATTATATACTCTGTGCTATCGGGGAAAATTTTCCTTTGTTGTTGTTTTATTTAGTCGGTAATAATTTCTTTTTTCGCTGAACAAAAATGGAAGTTCTGTACGTAATTCTCGTTTGTGAAGAGTAATTATCTAATGCAACTGGTATTTTTCTTCGTAACGGATGTTTTCAGTCATCATTTTAATTGTTCTCAAGCAACTTCGTTCGTTTCTCGCATTTACATTGTATGTCTAGAAGGTTTCAGGAAAAGATCTTATATTTAAGCCGGTACCACATTCAAAGTTTCCCTACGTTTTCGTTTATGATTTTTTTAAAATATATTTTTCCCTGCAGAAAATAGCACTACAATAAATTCTGCCACCCTCTAATCATCCCAAAATAACATTTATAGAGTGGCACATTTTCACCAGTACTCCTCTAATAACGAAATCCCGAACCGGGAATCGAACCCAGGATGGCCGCGTACATGGCGGATGCTCTACCACGGTACTTTTTTTTTATTCCGATCCATCCATTTTCGCCGAATCACGCAACAGAAAGTTGTCATCATTTTGCAAACATTCTCCAAAGAGGTTAAAGATTATCAGCGAATAGTATAGTAGTGTACACAAACCGAATGAGCCTAGAGAGAAACTCAAGTGATTGAGGCTAGAATATTTTTTGTTTCTTTCTGCTGCTTATTTCCCCGTCTGCTACGACTCTATGAGAGTGTAGCAGCGCGCTCTCTCTCTCTTTCTCTCTCTCTCTCTCTCAACATTTGCAGTGGTGGCCCGCCTATGGGACAGCCGCTGTCAGCAACTGACGGACGCTTTCGTCACGGAAATCGATCGGGCATTGCCGAAAACCTCACACGGGTAACACGTTTTTGCCAACGAGCTATAATCGGGGGTGGGCAAAATGGCCGATACTGCCAAACTAGGACAGGCAAATAATGGAATTGTTTACATTACACCGTTGAAATAGTCTGCTGTGAAAATGGTGCGTCGCTGTTGGGTTTGTTCTATCGCAATTTAATTTGAACAATGTGCATAATCAGGTTGAATTTTTTTTTACAAAAAGTGTTACATTTATAGCATAAGATCCCCTATAAAAGAAAATTGACATACAACCGCACTATAAATTAATTATAAAAAATGCAACCAATTTCCAACTTAATTTGCGCATTGTTTATGTTTATGCTTCGCCACCATTAAGCCGGTTTCAAATAAACTAAAGACCACACGGGGATTTTTTATTCTTGATCACTGTAGTGAATAGCACTACAGGAAGTTATTGTACCACTTGTGTTGCTGTGGCAATATGTGATGGGCACATTCCAGTACCACAGGATCGAATAAACGAAAGCCTGCGCCGGGAATCGAACCCGGGCCACCCGCTCAGTAGACTGTGACCATATCCTCTGAGCCACTGAGCCATTTGAACCTTTTTTTAAGAACCTGGGATCGCCTAAACAAAAGTAATTTCTTCAGTGGACTTAATTCCTTCTTAGAGTAGTTCTATTGAATAAGAATTATATCGGAATGATTTGAGAATATTTAGACAGGAATAAATTGTCTCAAATAAATATTTATAGTTAGATTATACATGTATATAGAGGATATCGTGTTTAGATACCAAAGAAGACATAACTTGAAAGAATAATGAATAAAATGGCAAATTACTGAATCAATTTTCAAAGTGTCAGCTAAAAAATAACGTGATCCGGGTATTATCGCCTTGACATTGTTCCAACCGCAAAATTATTGAACCAACTCATATAGATTACATTGCGTGCAGATGTGGCGCCCTCTGCGCTTGGTTGTCGGCAGTCGTTGCGCAAGATGGCGCCGCGCATCGTTTGCGTTGGCGAATCCATCTAATCGAGTTGCAGTTCACGTTGAAACTGCTTCTGCAATATTTATGCAGATGGGCCAGAAGGCGCGACTGGCGACGTGGCAGCAGCGGCAACGGCGGCGGATTCCGAGGCAAAAGTGGATTTATGCCGTGTCGATGCCTGTTGGCCGACAACACTCTTTCGACCGAGAGAGAGAGATATAGAGAAAGAACGCGCGAGGCTGTACTATACTACACGACGGGCCGAGGGAAACTGCATTAGGCCAACGAGGCCAGCTCACGCAGACATTTGCAATTTACTTGCATTTGCAGGCTGACTAATTGAGACAGACAACCTTTTATTAGTTTGTAATTGGAATTTATGATACATCTTGTTTTACACTAGTGCCGTCATTCGATTTGAAATTTAAACGTGAACAAAGTGATGCCACAAGACTATGTAGCGCCCCTTATTTAACTTCACGTAAACGCTCCATTAACGTAAAAAACGCTGGTTGAATCCAGATCACACTTATTCATGGTGCTGGAGTGAAATCCCCAAAATAGTCCCCAAATAAATAAAACTGTCTTTTTTATATTTTTTGTTACAAAATTATAACTGTTTTTAAGCATTCATCTCTGCGTTCTCCTTAGGGTTTAATTTATTAGCTCTTATGTCATGAATTTTTCCTTTTTTATGTCTGAAGACCAAACTTGTTTTTACAATAACTAACACTTTTTTATTTTGCACATATGTAAGTCAGTAATGTGTTTAATAACGCCCATTTAAACTTACTGTTTCATTATGAAATAAACGGCACTAACAATACAATATCCATATACTTCCTTTCCTCTTCTAGCTGGTTAGTTAGCTGGGCTTTTAGGGCGCCAATTTATGCCTTATTATGAAACACAGTGCTTCTTTGGGTTATGTGGTATGTTTTAGGAACATTGGTGCCACCTAATGCTAGGTGCTGCCCAAGACTGCTTATTTACTAGTTTCTTAGTTTTATTCGCAGCTAACCTCTATATCTGGTGGTCGTTCCCCTATCCGCAACCTGGGGATGGGCCTGGTATTCAGCTATGTTTCTGAGCCCCACCTGAATCCATGACCTTCGAATTGGAAGCCTATCTGTCTTTCGACTTGACCAAAGGGTCAAAAATGACTTACAGCACACCCAGCAACCCAGTGTCTGTGTGAACTGGCCTTGGACGAGGCAAGATTGGCTCGCATCAACACATTCATGCGCGGGATTACCGGGAGTTGTTTTCTCGGCTGCTGCCGGTACGCTCTCTCACTCTCACTACGCGATGGTACCCGCATTATAAGTCGCGCCATGCACCAGTTCCTCTTCACCCCCCCATCCGACCAACACTCCCAAAACCCACCACCACCACCCTCTTTTTAGAGCATGATAGGGATGGGGTGGTGGGCGAGGGTGGCGTTACAAAGATCGACGATCACCGACCCTGGCGCATCAGAGGTGACCATACTTTTGTTAAAATTTGACGCCGTTAAAAACGCGTTATCCACTTTATAATTTTATACAGAGTTCAGTTCGTACATTTATGTGTGTACTGTGTATACTACGTATACTAACGTGGCACATATTGCTTGCCCATAATCTATAGTCCGAAAGCAAAATTGCTTGTACGGCAAAGTATCAGATATAACGGTTAATTAAAACAAATTTATATTGTTTCAGTTTTGTTTACGTCAAGAAAATGTAAGTGATAGGACGAGATGCAGATGATTTCACTACTATCAAATAAATGTTCTGAAATACATTTAATTTAGGCAGTGGTTTTGGATTTTACAACCTCTATATCCGGCCTCACCCGATAACAGTGGCAGAACGATAAGCGGAGAGCTAGTAGTGAATCGACCATCAGGTTCATTATCTGCAGTCAAATAATTGCTTTCATCTTTATGGTTGCAGAGTTTTATGACTAGGTGGCGCGCATGTCCATTTCGTCATTTGGTAGGCAAAGGCAGGTTGCAATTGTGAGCGCTAGTAGTCTGGAAATACCAAAAATAGCACTTTGAACGCTGAGAACGCTAAGTGGGCGATATTCCATCGATCTACTGTTTCTCCAACGAGCAAATTGTTTCTTTGAAACGTCACCAGAGGGCATTAAAAAATGTCACGCATAGAGGCCATAGTTGGCAACGCTGACATAGACTATTGCCATTTTTTCATTAAGGCGTCACGTGGGTTTCCAGCATTTGGACGATGTGGAGAATCAAACCCATTTCTAATAGCCCCCTCCCTCACCGCCCTCTACCACCCCAACTCGCATTCTATGAGCAGACAATATATAATATCGATGCTATTATTAGCACGTATTCACACAATGAGCCGCTAACCGAGTGCCAGGCATGCAGTTGGGTTCCGAAAAATTATTAAAACTGCGTCAGCGAAGAACCCCGTGTCACAGTCATGCAGCAAACTAAAGTTTTTTCGAGATTTTCCTTCTCAGACCTGGTGTACAGCTTCTCTGCATTTTGGTTCATAGCTTGCTTCGATACTTTAAGAGAAACTAAACCTCATGTACCTTTCCCTATGTACCTTAATGTGTCATGCCATGAATGGTATTTTGATGGGAAGCAGTATTTAAAACGATGTTTCTCTGAAAATTAGATCTACTGACAGAGCTTCATGTGAAATACATTTGTGGAAGGGTTTATGTTTTTTCTATCTTTCTTGTGCAATTTATTTCTTGTATGATGGTAAATTACATTTTGAAAACAGCTAACAGCATACAAAGACTTTATTTTGATCCATTCTTTGCTGGAATGTGTTTCCATTAATAAGACAGTTTCAATTTAAGGACAACTTACAAAAAATAAAATCATAGTTGGACCGCTTATTATTTGAAATCATAGAACGTGAACTATTTTCTCATAAACTATATATTAAATGTTCATGGCTTAGAAAGGGGTCTCAGGAGATTGGGTACATTCTACAACGGGTAGAACCTGGGTCAAACCCACGGCTACACCCGCAATATTGGAGCATTGGAGTTCAATGGAAAACTATGTAGAGAAAAAATGAGAATCGAGCACGTCATTACAGAAGCGTCGAGCCAACAATATAAACTAATAAGATAGGCACAAGTTTTTCCACAAACTGTTGACGTCAGTAGATTAGAAAGACGTCGTTTCTTGGTCTCCATGTGTTCGGAATAGCTTACTTTTTATGATTAAGTGGGAAACCTAATGAGACGCTTGTTAGCTCTCCAATATACTGGCTCAAAAAGTCAATGTGTAATATTTAGCGGTAACCGGAGTCACTCGACTTGAATTTTACTTGTACGTAGCTACAATCACTAAGAGACGTCCAACCACCTAATCAATATCTACACCTACCAGCTGCGATTTTGGTGATATTACATTTGTGTTTCAATGTACGCTGACCACTAGAGGACGAGGTCCATTAATTTGGGCTTCCAAATAATTATAAAAACAACTTCGTTATTTTTAATTTTGAATATGCTGATCATATTTTGTACTCATATTTTGGCAATGACAGGACAACACAAGAGTGATGACAGGAGTGTCAATTATTCCACACTTGAGTAAACCCTCGAATGTTAAGACTTCTTTTTCACTAGTTCCAACTGAGATTCAAGTGTCTCGAACAATATGCTTCCTTATTTTGAACTGCTTATTTGAATCATAAAAACAAGTAAATAAAATAAGTAAAGTACAATTTAGTTATAGAAAAACCAAATACGCTCGAATATAAAGATAAAAACGACAATATCAAAATATATTTGAGAAAACATATAAAGACATAAAGGGGTACAAGCGAAAATGACAAAATATATTTGTTTAAATCTTCACGGTAATGCGATCACTGTAATGTTCGAGCACTAAGAAGATACGTGTACATATCCTTCCGTAAAGATATTCACTACAGTGATTAAAAAAATGAATTTAAATAAATAAAGTAAAATAGTGCTCTACATATTTTGCTTTGCCATTTCGAATTGCAGACCTTTTAGCTCTGTATTCAGGAGCACCAATCAACGTTTACTTTAAACGCATATGTGTGGAATGAGAGTGGAGACATTTGTATTTTCGTTGGGCGACCGATCGATTTTCGTTAAGCGCGCGGCTAACCAAAGTCATTAGCGTGTGGGAGTCGCACCAGCACCTATATAGCAACCTGTTTACGTGCATTCGTTAAATGTTTACCACTATCGGCCAGCGCAAACACATCAATTTCGATTTTTCTTCAGTATTCGTTTATTCTGATCACGTGGCCCGCAAATCGTTAATTTTCTAGCGCAGACTGTTTTTGAGCCAGGGACACATTTAACCAACGCTGGGCTTTGTCGTTCGCGTATCATAAGTCACATTTTACCAAAGATTGAAAACTCAAACCTCGGTTTTCGTTTTGGGAACACGCTGCAGTATAATATGCATCAGATATTCTACATGGTGTTAGCTTCCTGACTACGAATGAACTCGGGCCCGCTGTTGCAGTAAGGAAATGGGACGTGTATTGCGGAGCAGCATCAGGGGGAGCTTTCCAAACGCCATACCAATGCTTATATTTTACTTTTATTTTATCAGAGTTTGCTTCATGACTTCGATTGCGCTCTATCTCGCTATTGCGGTGCAAGGAAATGAGAGGTGTATTGCGGATCGATGTACGTGAACTTTGCCCAACCGCCTTTGATTTTCGAGTTGAAAATATTTCCCAATAATTTGTGCTATATTTGTGCCGTCTAGTGTCCGAAAATTAGAATTTGTCCCGGTCTCTGAAAAAAGGTATTAACGAAAAAGAGGTGGTCGGGCCAGCATGAACCTGGCCCGA
>JAUJYS010004663.1:0-11721 GCA_033995665.1 Melogona broelemanni | reverse complement strand
CATCGTTCCGGTTCGGCGATTTCTCCTTATGTGCACCTCGTCTTCTTTGTGTGTTTCGTGCTCATAAACATTTAATGGTACAGACTGTATTGTACATGTGTATAATCATAGGTACGAGAATTCAAAGTCGATTCTAATTTTTTCGTAACAGTCAGTTAAATTTAAGTCGAGTGTTCAAAAAATATTTTGACGCAAATGTATATGAACAAAATAAATACAGCAAAGTGAATTTTAAAAACTGAGAACAAACAGATTTCCCACCATGCGACGACGTATCACAAGACATATTTTGGCCCAATAAATGTACCTTTATCAAACAATATCCGCGGTTGCAAACATCACGCGCCGTGTTTTGACGCCGTGAAAACCCGGATGAATTTTCCGATGACGGTCAATTTGCATGTGCGTACGTGACCAATAGTCTACAGCAACAGAAAAGCAACAAAAAAAAAGTTTCTTATTACAAAATATTGATTTTACAATAGGTGGGGGACGGACTCCCCCACCCTCCTTTGGGCGATGCAACGCTCCTAAAAACGTCACCGTATTAAATCATCGAACGTAAAAGTTGGATGCTGAAACGGATTTCGAATTTTTTCGACATGGTCCTAATTGCTCAAATAATTAATAGTGAGTAGGACGTCTACAAAACAAAACGAGAAGAACCCTGTCCTTCTCGCTTAATTACTCGTTTACGAACGTCAAACAGTCAAATTGTTCGTATGGAACATTTCCTTCAACGAACTTGACCATCGTCTGTTGATTTTGTTCAAAAATTAAATTACACGTAATCATATCAATACATTCGATCAAATCAAATAACTTCAATGGTACAAAACCAACAAATAAAAGTACGTTAAACCGAATCTTCAGAGATGCCATTTGGTAAAGTGGTTGGAAGGCCCACGTCACAATTAAAAAAAAATCGAAGGTTGACTCGAATCTCATATAGGTTTTTTATCGTCACCTCTTGATACAGCATCATAAAAAAATGGCGGAAATCCTCCTTAATGTTTCCAGAAAATTACCATCATTTTAAAATTAAATTAAACTTCCACATCGTCCCGAGGGCGACAACCCCTTCAAATATCTATCATTTAAAAAAAAGACACCTTTCACCACCAAAAGTCACGCGCAAGTTAGTGCCATCTATCGGCTGGTTTCGGCCCACTCCGATATCTCAGGTAAATGGCCGTTAGAACGTGGGCAGAAATCCAATAAACCGAAAAAACGGAGTGTGTGTGTGGGAAAAAAAACCACGACGTTTTTTCCCCCATTTTACCCGTTGTTTAGGATTTGATCTTGCGCATCAGTAATCTCTATCAACGAGTGTGCCCAGAGGTGGGTGTGACGACAAGCCACTATTCGATTAATCAAGATCAAATAACCGGCGCGCACCGGACATCTAAGCCGAAACACCGATTCGCCACGCAGGCAGTGTTCGGTAGGAACGGAACGGGAAGTTCCGTTCCGTTCGAATTTTTTTTCCGAGGAACTAGGTTCCTTTTCCTAGGAAGAAATGCTTGGAACGGTTTCGTTCCTTTTTTCAGGAACTGAAACGGTCGTCCTTTTTATTATGTGCACAACATTTAAACAATGAATGAACATGCACATTGTATAAATATTGCATTTCTTATCTTTCAAATATTAAAAAATACGCTTTACGTGCTTACGGGTTAGATATTTTATCCGTTTTCCAGTTTTAATCAAATTTTAATTGAATTTTAATCTGAGTTTTAATCGAAGGAACAGAAAAAAAAATCCCGATTATTTATGAAAAAAAAGTAACTTTAACGGTCGTTCCTTTTACTGTGTGAAGAACATTTAAGTGATTAATACCGGTATTTAAATATTAAATATTACATCCTTTTATAATTTAAATATTTCAAAACTCTCGGATTTAAAATGCAAATTATTAATGGTATTGTTGAGATAAATGGAATTTTTAATAATGCATATTTGCAGAGGATATATTAAGAGGAAATAGGAAATAAAAAGCTCCAGGTTCCTTTTGAACGGAAACTTGGAAAAGTTAGACTCCTTTCAATTCACGAAGGAACGGAAACTGGAATGGGTTCCTTTTTGACAGGAATGAGCCCATCACGGCGCGTACGTAGGTTCGGTGGTGGAAGGAAAAAAATTGATCAGGCGCAAATAGTAAGTTGATGAACGAAATAGCGCCAGACGTAAGCAGCATCCGGGGAGGGGAGGAGGGAGATCAACGTATTTTTTTATTGTCGTTATCTCACCGACGATAATTTCTCCCCGCCGATACACATACATACGCGTTTCGTATTTGTATTTGGTTATCGGGAGAATCTAATTCACCTCAGCACCACCCCCACCCCTACCTACCCACTCCCGTTACGCGCGATTTGATCTGAGCCGGTGTGTGTATATATAGAGCAAAGGATCGCAGGAAAACTCGTACCAAACAAAATCTTCCTCCATTACAATACATCGCGACAAGTTTTGGGTGTATTTTTGGAACAGCGTCGACAGTTTTATACATGATATATAAAGGGCTGTCCTATTCGTTCGACACTTCACAGCAGCTTTTGTTGAACTGTGTCGGTAAAATACAGCGCAAAGACAGTTCAATTTTTACGTACAATTATTACCGATATTAACATTTCGATCCACGTGCTAACAATACCAAGTGCCAACTTTCGATCACCGATACACACGACGACTTTTACAACGACTTTTCAAATTCGTAGGCAATCGGTTCTAGATTTCTTTTTTTAAATCGAATTTTATCGTTAAAAAACTTTGTGATCATAACTAGTGGAATCCATCGGCGAACTTGAATCGCTCAACATTGAGAACGACTTCACTCTTGCTCCGAACAATTTCCAGAACAAGCTAATCTTGAAAAAAGTGCTTGTCGCATTTTTAACGAACTATTTTTTAAACGCGCCAAACATCAATTGTTATCCAGCTAAAACTGATCAAATCGCTTAAAATGATGAAGTTCTTCGGTGTTTCGGGTGCCATTTTGGTGGTGATTGCGTGGTGCCTCGCGGCGACCAGTGATGCCAGATCGGCCAGCCGCTCGTCCAAAGTACCCAACGACCTCGCCCATCTTCCTCATCACCCGCCACCAGCCTCTCGCGACGTCGTACCGTCGCTTCGACGAATCCATCAACAGTCAGTCCTGCCCAAGGACGAGCTCACGCCCCGCAAAAACACGAAAAAGAGCGGGAAAGGATCGTGGAAAAAGCCGCGCGTGGCGCGACAATCGACCGTCACTTTCCAGTTCGTCTTCCCCGACAACTGCCCGGACCACGTCAACGCGTCGGACGACCGCCGACCGATTCGCATCAACGCGACGGCGCCCAGCTCCAGCCGCTGTTTCCAAACCCAGTGCACGTTCAACAGCACCATCGCGGGCAGAACCATCGGGCAGTGCAACGGGAACAACACCGAGTCGGCCATCGTCTGCTGCGTGCCGTCCGACACCGCGAATGTCAGGGAGCGGCGGTCATGTGGCCCTGATGACCGATACGTGCAGGTGACGGTAGGCTGTGCTGATCCGTCCACGACAAGATCGTTGCTGGGACGGCAAAAAGCAACGACGGCGCGACTTGAATGATTTTTTTTTTATATTCGTCCGCCATGTTTTTTTAAAGATAACTTTTTTACGATTAAATTATTGGAGGTGATATTGTGATGTGGGAGTGGGGAAGAAGACAGTTTTTTTTGTACTGTTTGTTATAAGGTCTTACCAACGTTTTCGTCTCAATTTCCCCCATTGGCGACCTGGTAATCTGAAATTTGACCTTTTCTAGGACAAGGGTTCTGACCTAGATTATAGATAGGGATCTTCAACGTGGACCTGGCATCGTACAGACACGGTTCCCACAGCTTTTTCCCCCATACTGATCAAGAATCGAATCCGCGTCTTGAGTATAGAAGTCGCGAAAGCTATCCATTATGCCACCGATACTTCGCTGTGAGGACAGTTAGTTGACATTGTGATAAACGGAGATCAATTGATGGTTTATAAGATTTGATTAGATTTTATTGACAAAACATATAAATACATGAATTGTCATCACCCAAAAGCTTTGGGGGAAATTCACCCACCCCTTAGCCGTTCCGAAGACTTAGCTGTGAGGGGTGGGCTCCACTATAAGTCATGGTAAAGTTCCTGTTAATTTCAGAGTTTCCTTTCTTTTAAACTTCTGTCCAGTCGTAAGACATTGGGTAGTCACTTAAATTATATAGGTGAGGGTCTTAGAACTTTTATAAGAAGTTGGTATACGTTTGAATTATATAGATGAGAATATCTTAGGAGATTTTATTAACGTTTGAATTATTTGATTTTTTTGATTTTACCGTATTTATTATTGTAATTTATGTTAGCAATTTCGCATAGTACAGTATTTATTATTTATTATTTAAACCGTAACTACCTTTGATCATCGCATTATACTATGGAATAGCCAGAAGTTAATTTGAATTTGAATGAGTAAATGTCAGTAGAATTGTGTCTTCTGATACATGTATATGCGAGTATTTATTGTATTTGAAATATCGAAATTCTTCGATTTAGACTTTTGTCTCGTTCGAAGACTTTTGAACTTACAAGTCGATAATATTGTTGCAATGCGCCATTTGGGCTTTCAAAGCTAATTCCACCAGTCTGAAAGGCAAACTACTTACCATCGAGAAAATGCATTTGCATTTTGGCCTATTGTGATAAAAATGGTTGGGAATTTGAAAACACAGTATTTATTTTTTATCGATAACTTTCAACTTCGTATATTTATTGTGTCGAAGATGCCAAATTTATTTATTGAATATACCTTATTTATTTATTGAAAGAATTACTAGCAAAACCTGATTACTAGCAATTTTGAATGATTTGTTAAAATTGAGTAATATAATGTAAGTTTACTCTAATTATATGTTGAATACTTACAATTTCAATTACAGACGTTGAATGATTGCAATTTTCCCCTAATTTGTTTGAAGTTTTAATTGAAGAACGCTCGAATGGATACACTATGGATAACCAAAAATTAGTATTTGCTGATACGAAGAATGTCATATTTGTGTGATGTATTGAAATCGAATGTAATATGAAGTGTTTTTGTTATTTTTTTTTACATTGAAAATTGTACATGTATCAACTAACTTGTTTGTTTTCAAAAATAATAAAATGTTGTAATATCTTAATTGATCGTTCCTAACTTATTTTGCTGTCCACTTGAACATTTTCAATTGAATTCGTCTATCCATTATCTGTTATTACATGCAAAAAAAAGAAGAAGAAAAAAAGTACAAAGAAGAAAAAAAGTTCTATCGTTGTCAATCCGAATATCAAAATTAGGATTGATTTCAGATTAGGAGCGTCTGCCCATCGAGTTCGCGTTTGACAACAAAGTTATAATTAAATGTTACCCAATTATTGGACTCGTTGAGGCACACAATCACAAACCGGATTATATTGTGACTACTCTGCATCCCGTTTGGTCTTAATTAATCCGGATCCGCAAGCAGTGACCTGACCCATTTTATTTTTGGAGGGATTTCCCTAGAACAACCTTGGGGGGAAGAGTTGACAATAAACTGACATCTTGCTGCGTATTTAAATTGAATCCGGTTTGGTAGAGGCAGAATTAAGTGGCACTGACTCACCTCTAGCTACGAACTCGTGCCTGTTACACCTGGTTGACAAAATGCCCTCATGAGACCAAGTTATTCTGAAGTCTCGTTTCCATTTTCACCACCGTGTAGCCTTTCATTGATGTGCGACTCAGGAACATAGCTTAGACAGCTCTGGGCTCATGTCTTTTAAAAAATAACCACTACCAGTTCCCGTTCCTCCTAAAGAAAAAGCAACACGATCCACTTTCAGTCACAACAGAAATTGAAAGAAGCCTAACCGATCCTAGTTCCTTTTAAAAACGAACCTCAAACTTTTTCCGTTCCAGCGATTACAAAATAAAATGAAAAAAGCGAAATAATCACTTTCTGTACGAATGAAAATATCAAATATATAAAATTCCATTTATCCCAACAATTCCATTACTAAAATAAATTACAAAGATAAATTCGACGTAGAACTTTGCACTGCAAAATGTTCATATCCCCTAAAATCCACAGTATGTACGCGTATGAAGACTGTTGGAATACTCACTGCGTAGTACGGCGTTTCTGTCGACTCTCACGGTCACTGTGATTGTCGGCTGTGTATGCTCTAGTGCAGAGCATTTTTGTTTTTTTTCTGCTGCTAGGGGCGCTGGTGTTATTAATTATGCTCTACCTATTTCCTAGACTGCCCTACTTATACGCCGTGCGTCTAATCCTGGCGCTCATCGTCCTACCTTTGATTGAATTTACTTTACCTAGCATTTAAAAATTCAACAAAGACAAAAATACCAAATAAAATTGAGACACACTTGTACTTGTACATTAATGTACAAGTACGTCTCAATTTTATTTGGTATTTTTGTCTTCATACGCGTACATACTGTGAATTCCACGAGTAAATGAGATTTTTATCTCTTGACTTTTTATTACGAACGCAATCATTTTTTTTTAAATATTTCTATATTAAAAGGTGTAAAATAAGATATTTATGCATAAACTATTTGAATGTTCGGTATACATTAAAGGACGATAAAAAACAAAAGAAACCGTTCCAAGAATTTCTTCCTAGGAAAAGGAACCCGTTCCAAGCAATTCTTCCTGGAAAATGGAGTACCGTTCCGTTCCTACCCATCACTGATTTTCGGCCGCATAGCTACCCTGCAGTTCGCGTGCAATTGCTCATTTCAAGTTTCCTCTTACAGATAATTACCTGTACCAGGCTGAGCGGATTGTATGTCCATGTCGCACCGGTGCTCATAGAAATTGGCAATTTCGACACTGCCTTGCTAATAAGCTTAGAATGCCATCGGTGACCGTGTCAGTACTGGCATATTGTCATATACTTCAGCCGGCAATGCGAAACAAAAGCCGTGAAAGTCAAGGGCGAATAAGCCTTGATCGAGACTATCGGCGCCGCGCTTTTTCATTAGGTGGCGCTCTGTTCTATAAATTCCAATTGACCGTTAGAAGCGCATGAAAAATCTTCTCCACACTGTATCACTGCAACGAGCCAACTCATTTTCTGGAACGCCACCAGGGGAAATTCATAATCGTCATGCACATATAGGATATGAGATAGACAATATATATATACTCCTTTGAAAGCTTCTTATTGAATCAGCTAATTTTCTTGAATTCCTCTTATGGATCCAATTTAATATATGCACTATTAATTCGTTAGCTACTTTATAAATCTCGGAAAATAATAATTTGTTCATTGACTTTGCATATATGGTGATTGTTGTTATGATCCGTTGAGTCGTTTCCGATTCCTGGTGACGCCATGAACAAGTGCTCTCCAACTGGGCCGATTCGATGATTTGCTTTGCAGCTTCCGGAGTGACATCTTGGTTTCCGTCTGCTGCAAAGCGATGAAAATATGTTTGTACATGGTGATACAAGCATATTTTCATAGCTTTGCCGATAGGCGGCGATAACCGACACTAGCGCCGCCTAGCTCGAATGAAGAAGACATTCACTGAAGAATTCATGTTGACACATCAACGATCTCCTTAAATTATTTCGAGCATAAATAAATCATAAATTAAATTATTGCTTCGTGGCCAGAGAAGGCTTGTTTCCTGAAATCTATTCGGTCCCTCGGCCCAGGTGTGTCAACACACATTACTCATTCAGTGACGGGAGTATTGGCCGGTTTGAGCTTGTTGCTTCAAGAGCCCCCCCCCTTGATTTCAGCGGAATTTCTACGTTGGTTAAGTTACCCGGCCCCATTGGTCAACACTTGAAACGCTGACGGAAGTTTTATTTCATGTGTACCCCCACAGGTAAAAGTACACAATTTTCCTCTTTTTTTTTTTTTTTTGCAAACGTCCCGGACAGAGGAGTCACCTGACCCATTCACTGGAAAACACCGTGGCGCAAGTCTTCCTCCTGAGACCTCAACTTTAACCACTTTCTTGGAAATTGCATTTTTTTTTTAATTTCGATTTTTTTATCTGCAGACGCTGCCAGCGGTCGACAATGACGTCATTATGAAGAAATGACCCGGCCATGTTTGATTGTGGTGTCAAAATGGATTCAAATTAAAAAATTAACAAATGACCAGAATAACTCTATTCTTGAATTTTGATTTTTCATTTTTTTGGCAGGTGGTTAAAGATACGCCATTTTCTTTTATCATCACATAATTATTATACCGGTACGTATAAGACAAATATCTAAAAATAATAAAATAAAATAAAGATATAAACGACTACAGGATTGGCCTTAAACAGTCGAAAATGCCAAAAATATATTTGAGCGTCTAGAATTAATGCATTGGTCTCCAATGCGTTGCCTTTGTGCAATTTGATAATAAAAAATAAAAAAATGCTATATCGAAAAATAAATAAACAATAGACCCAATCAACAATGCCCAGTACCGTGCAATTATAATACAGTGCAATTGGTTATACAACCCGTCGTCTTGTTTTGTCTTAAAAATAAAATAACCATTTGTACAAGAAATTAAGCAAATTGTTAAAAATCGCGCAATAACTTGAATATGAAGCCGCCGAAAGAATGTATCGACATTAGTTACATCTCCCACTACTTTTTGGTGGCGGTGGCATGACCTGTTGGTCTTTGGAGGATATTCACGCGTAACAAACCAGTCCCGGCGCTCGCTTCCACAGTTCTTCCTCTATAAAAAGGACAGGTGATTGGCGCACCAACATCCATATACCAACTTTGAGCCATCACAGAAACCTCAGTTGCGAATTCAGCACCGGATTCATTTTCGTTCTCCGCGCCGAACCAGTATTTTTATTTCTTGACACCGCTCAATTCGCCCGTCTTCCACGTCGACATGGAGCATCAGAAATTGGCGGTAAGTGATGGGAAATGGCCTACTGATAGAGTGATGGACTCTGGAGATGTGAGATAACCGCCTCTTGGCCACGAATCTCTGGTTTAACGGTGGGTGCCGGAAGTACGAGCGTACTCATGACCGTTAGTTGAGGGTGAAAGGTAAACTTGAAAAAAATACCCACCGCGCGCTATTGACATCGAGATTGTAATTATTTTTTTTAAAACCACCGTAGTGCCAAGTGCACTACAGCATTACTGCACCCTCGTGTTTCTATGGAGATATGTGAGGGGCTGGGAAGGGAAGGGGTTTGGCAGCTGGAACAGCCAGGCTGCAGGATCCACCCCTAAGCACTGGACTCCCTAATGGAAGCTCAGGGGTGACGCCAGTACCACAGGATCGAATACACGAAAGAATCGATCCCGGGGAAATTTGCTGGAACGTTTTAATTTTGCGGTCATACATACAGTCAGCTATAGGTGCCACCTGTTCTACAATGTGGGGTTCTGTGCTTAACAAAAGGCGAAAGTGGCATTGAAATACATTTTCTTTAAATTTTATTTGTTTTTAAATAACGTTTTAATAATTAATTTTATTAATAAATTTAGTTATATTTTAAATAAAAAAATTAATACTTGATTTTATAAGCATATTATATTTTATTTTAAATAACAACAACAAAAAATACATGAATATTTAAACTTGCATTAAAAAAATTAATATTATAAATACATTTTATTTACACAAAAATTCAGCAATCAATTTTATAAATACATTTGATTTGATTTTAAATAATTATACTTTTCCATTATTAAAATTACAGAGTTTGACCAGTGGCAGTAATACGTTGACATTACAATTTTTGACAATAAATAATTAACAAATTAATCGATATGCTCAATCAAACAGCAAGGCACTTTCAAACCACTTTTTTTTACCACCTATGAAATTCGCCTCTCAGTTCGTCTTTGATCACTAGTTGTTACGTCATAAAATAACCCAATTTGAAAATCCATATCCCTGAGTTGGAAAAAAATCTGCATTGGTTCCGATGAGTTGTTGTCATGAAAATTTTCTCGTTCAATGTTTTTAGGGCACACACATTAGTAAAAGTTTTTTATTTGCTTTCGCAATAATTCATAACTCTGATTGAAAAAAAAAAAATATATATTGCAAATATTTTCTTGTCTGACGGGAAATATTTCCGATCGCAATTTTGTTTCGGAATATCCCCATCTATTCAGTTTGTTTCGGGATATTTCCCCAATTGCAAATGCTTCAGAGGAAAATCCGGAAATATGGCAGAGCTGATCGCTGATAAAACCGGGGCGAAAAATCCATAACCGATTTAGAAGTTTTGTCCCAAGTGACTCATCACCGGCTTACTATAATATAGGCGTTACCGCTAGAGATTAGGTTGTGGAGAAGTGAGCGGTCGATCATAAATCTGACGAATTCGCCATATTAATTATCCGCCGCCATCTTGGAATGAATGAGTTTCGAACTAACGCCCTCTGGTGGCTGCGACGAAATCAAACCAGTAATGTATGAACTTGTGCTGCAAGGCGACACTAGTGGCGCTTAAAACGATAACAGCGTCATCTTGAGACAATTCGAATAGTTTATTTTCGTTTTTATCAACAAAAAATGGTCCGTCAGAATCTTGCACGCTCATGTTTAAAAGACGGGCTATTTAGCATTCAATGCCAAATAAAAAAATTGTCATTTTTGGCACAGTATGAATACGAAGGATAAATCGAACTCGTTGACGTTTCTTTTTATACAGTTGATAACAATCGCGCTGTGGGTGGCGCTAGTATCCATCTCAGCCGTCGGGGCTGCTGATCCGGATGCCTCCGAGGGACTCGAGTGTACCAAGGACAGCAAAGGCAACATTCTCGTCTGCACGGGAAAGAATAAGCTGTTAACCGAAACAGAGTAAGTAGTTCCTATGCAATATGGTTCGTGACTCCCTCACAACAAAAATCGTGAATTTCGCGAGTCATCATATAATTCCAGAATCACTATTTAAATATTGTACCAATTTTTCGGGGATTTAAACACTGTAGGATCTGACACTGTACAACTGAAGGTTGTACAACTAAGGCGGCGTTTGGAAATCAGATGGGGAAATTATTCTAACTATAAAATATATTAAAAATGCAAATACTGTATATGACACATCACTGTTTAATAACTTGATTGCTTGTTTAAAATAAGTTTAAAATTAAAAAAAAATCTGAAATTTTATTTTGAGCAATCGCAAATACAAACTTTCAGTAAATGTTACTCATAAATATGTATACAAGTATTGCTGAAACTTTTTATAAAATTTGTTTGCAAAAAAATAAAAAATATATATATTATTAAACAGTCACATATGAAATAATTAGGATAAAATGTAATTCAAACTGACCTGTAGTGGTACTTATAGTATCTTGTGGATTATTTTTCGCAGAGGAAAAATCAAGAACATCATCTCGCACGATCAAAACGACCTTCAAACAAAAATCCAGACAGTGCAAACCAAAATCCAAACTGGGGGTAGCGGCGGCGGTCAGCGAGGCCCTCAGCGATGCCCATCCAGGTAACCATCGACATTTCCTGTGATTAGCAATCATCCTCAAAATAATAATAAAAGCATGCCGATGCAGTACCGGTAACGATAGTAAACAATAATATCGATAGTTCATTTCTCCCTCATGATATGAAAAATCAGGTAGGCGTAACATATCCCCGAAATAAAGACGAACAGAGTCTGGCGAACTCTCTTATATAAATAATAGTAGACTATTATTTTATGAAGCGGCGGC
>JAUJYS010004662.1:0-11721 GCA_033995665.1 Melogona broelemanni | reverse complement strand
AAAAGTCGATATCTATACGAATTGACCCCTAACTCACGTTGTTAAAAAATCAAAAAATTTGGAAAAAATCATGAGCTGTACTATGGAATTTTTAAGAATATCAATATCAATATCCTCATATTTTAATTTTGAAAACGTGATGCATTGTTCATATTAACGCATGTTGTAATATGAATAAATATGTGTAATATAGTTGATTGTGATCTCTAAATGTTTTGTTTTCTATTTACAGAAATTCTGCTCGAACAACACATTCGCTTGAATCATCCACGAGACAAATTTTTAAATAGAAGCAACATTACACCTGTACTTTATTGTATTGTAATAAACAAACACTTTATTAAAAGAAAAAAAAACACTTATTCTTCTCTGTCTCGAACCCAAATACTACAAAGTTAATTTGTTGATAAAAGTGAATTGTACATACGGAATGGGCTAGCTGAGAAATAATTATTTTTTGCGCCAAAAACTTATATTTAAGTTTGGATTTTGGAGCCAGATGAAAAAAAATGCATCCGGCCGCCCCCCACCCCCCGCCCCCTCTTGGGGTGGAGGGGTGGTGTCCCCGACTTTTCAGCCGGAGACCCGGCCATTACAGCCGGGTAGATGACCCGGCCACTACAGCCGGGAAGGTGACCCGGCAAATCCTGCCGGGAAGGATGTGTAGCCCCGCCCTCGTACGACCCGCAGAACATACGCGTTACGAGTTAGGGCTGTTGGTCCCCAACTTAACACAACAGGGACGAGATCTCCACAGTTCGAACAGAGGGTTCCAGGGTGTGTGGTAGGGTCCACGGTTTGGTAGGACGTGCGGGGACACCTTAGGGGGGCGGCCGGATGACTAACCCACTCGCCCTCCGCACCGCTTGCCAAACCACTGCTGGCACCTTGTGGAATAAGCAGAGGCTCGTGATGATGTGATGAAGATGGGGCAGCGCCTAAAACGTCTGGGCTAGAGGTTCTTTGAAATCTACGGGAGAGGGGGTTTCTTCTCTGTTCTTCGGTTCCAAGGTGGAGGCCCTCTAGAGTTAGAAAGAACGAACGAAAATTATTAACATGTGAGAGAACAAAGATTTTGAGCCAAAATAAAATAAATTGTATAGCTCTATATTTCAAATCTATGCATTATTGACTTTATCCATGGCGTCATGGAATGCATGCATAATTTAAAACTGTCTGCCCCTTAGGCGACGTTTTTCAAAACAATTACCTATAGTTCTCCAAAATATACAGGTGAGGGGGTTTCTTCTTTGTTCTTCCGTTCCAAGGTGGATGCCCTCTAGAGTTAGAAAGAACGAACGAAAATTATTAACATGTGAGAGAACAAAGATTTTGAGCCAATATAAAATAAATTGTATAGCTCTATATTTCAAATCTATGCATTATTGACTTTATCCATGGCGTCATGGATTGCATGCATAATTTAAAACCATCTGCTCCTTAGGCGACGTTTTTCAAAACAATTACCTATGGTTCTTCGAAATCTACAGGTGAGGAGATTTCTTCTTTGTTCTTCGGTTCCAAGGTGGTGGCTCTCTAGAATTAGAAAAAAAAGGTGGTGGCTCTCTAGAATTACAAAAAAATAAACGAAAATTATTAGTAACATGTGAACGAATATAAACAATAAACAAAATTAAGTTTTGAAATAGATTTTGAGGTGCGTCATGGAATGCACTCATTATTTCAAACCGTCTACCACCTAGGGGACGCTTTTCAAAACAATTACCTTTGGTCCATCACAATCTACGGAAGAGGGGAGTTTCTTTTCTGTTCTTCGGTTCCAACTTCCAAGGTGGTGGTTCCCTAGAATTAGAAAAAATGAACGAAAATTATTAATAACATGCGATAGAATGTGATTTGAGCTAATACAAACAATAAACAAACACAACGAGGTTTTTCAATAGATTTACGGGGTGGCGTCATGGAATGCATGCATACTTTCAAACCGTCCACTAACTACGCGACGCTTTTCAGAACAATTACCTAAAGGATCTTCGAAATCTACGGGAGAGGTGGGTTTATTCGCTATTTTTCGGTTCCAAGGTGGTGGCTCTCTGGAATGAGAAAGAACGAACGAAAATTATTAATAACATGGGAGAGAACGAGATTTTCAGTCAATATCAAAAATTGTATTGACTAACATTTAAAAACTATGCACTATTGACTCCATCCATGAAAAAGTATAGGTGCACACGCTTGTATTTTCGTTATTATACCGAATAAAACCTTGACAACTCATTTAAACGACTCAACCCATCTCATAAATGAATTTTACAAACCAAAACACTCACCGAACTGGTTATTTTTGCTCATAATCATCCTGGACGCTGTCACTTTTTCCTGGAAAAAGGTCTTCAGTTTTTCGTCCTTGGCGCCGCCATCTTGCTTGTTGAAATTCTGCCTTCACCAACGCCCTCTGCCGCCAAGACGCTACAATGCAAAAACATCAAGTCTATGACGTCATGGGTATGCAGCGATGCAGTAAAGCCAACAATTGGGGGTACGAGGCGGGTTTTTTGAACGAATTGAGGGTAGGGTGAAAACGGCAAAAAATATTTTTTTTTGGCGCTGACCTTTGCCAAAGTCCTTCATTTATCGATATTGATGACGTATATGCAAATTGGCGACGGTGGCGAGGCGATCGCAGCGCTACTGTCACTCTTGCCGTCAATTTTCAGACACAAATTTTGTCATTCGTGATCGTGCAGCGGCAGTGGATGCAACAGTGAAATCTGCTCAGCTGGTAAGTTTTAATTTTTTCTCAAATATTCTGTTTTCGAGTGGCTAACTGATTATTTGTGGAGATAAATAACGCTAGGTTTTCTGATTTGGACAAATGTGGGCTTTTGTCTGCTGCGTAGTAGAATTTGACTCGCAATTAATTATTTCGCATCATCTCTACCAGCTATAATCGCGCATAAGTTAATTACCACGAAAAATTTAACGAAATATTTCTTTGTTGATGGCTTCCAAATATACTATTAAACCGAAAAGTGTTTAAGTGGCCTCCGTACCACGTGTTCTAAATTTTAAGATTCGTGCTAGGTCCAGACAAAGGATTTTGATGTGCGACATGGCGTCCTGAAATTATTTAGTGATGTTGCTGCAGGGCGTTCTCGAAAATTATAAGAATTTTATTTTGAATGTTTAATATATGTTAATTTTGTTCGTAAAGGTAATTAATTTATTTCAAGAAAGTTGTTTTCTTTCAATAATGCTTCGGATATTTTAACAATATATTTATTTTAAATTTGCATTCTGGCGACTGGTTCAGCTTGCAAATTAATAAAACGTGTTATACCTATTTCGAGATTAGTATTACATTTAAGAGGCCCATTTTAAACTGCATAAAGATTTGTATAAAATTTTCTGGTCCATTTTATCATTTTTTGCTGCTAATGAACAACGTTTCACACCTTTTTTTTCGCATTTTTTATAGGACGTACCTCAATTCAGCATCGTGGGAATGCAGACTGCGAAATGTGATCTCCTGCGATAATGACTGTGGATCTTTTGCTGGCGTTCTGCCGAGACGAAGCTTTCAACGAGGCTGAAAATTTCAGACAATATGGTAAGAGTTTGTACTTTGATCACTTAGTCTTTTGGGGGAGTAGGAATAAATTAATATATGCCTTCTAAATTTATGCTAAATTTCAGAGTTAAAATTTGATAAGGAAAACTTAAAATTATTTTAGATTTTGTCCATTCCAACCATCGAACGAAAGTTATCCCGAAGAATGATTAAGATAATTAAAGATTGTTGGAATCTATCGCTTAAAACGGCAACATTGTAAAACTTTAAATTGGCCAACATTGTAAAACAAAGATTAAATTCACAGCGTGCTTTAAAAGCTTATTCGGAACTGATTGTACTGTAAGGTACTAAGTACTGGTAAAAATAGACTACTCTCTAAATAAGGCTTATTATTTTGTCACAAACTGATGGGAAATATTTTTTGTGATTTTGTTTGATATGTCGGGCAATCGAGAATGTAAAAAGAATAAAACTAGAAATTGGGTGGCCAATGTCAAATGCTGCGCGTACGTTTAGCTAAGTTAGGGCTCCTGGCTAACTAACTCCCAGAGTTAAGGTCAAGAGCCAAAAAGCGTTGTAAATTTGTTGCAACTTGGAAAAAAGACTTAGTTAAAATTTAAAACGCTTGACCCTATATTCTTGCAACAAAGGCATTGGTGGTAATTATTTTGCTGGGTGGTGGTGGTTGAACTAGCAGGTCAGTCTTAACGACACTGAAATTACGTGATAGTCTCCCCTCTTCAAAGATAAATTTAACGTGAGCCAAGGGAAATTAAGAATTTAAAAAACAAAAGTAAACTAAAGTAATGAGCGCGCGTATTTTAAGATTTCAAAACTGATTAACGACAAATGCTTAAAAGATAAATTATAACTGGCGGAGTCATGCGGATAAAAGAAATAAAAGATAACGTTGTAGAAAAATTCAGTGACGAGGGAATCTTGTCAGTGAATCTCGTCATTATCCCATCTGGGGCTGCTTGCGGATAGATTGTAATTGACGTTAAAGAAATTTTTCAAATATTGAAGTGAGCCCAAGATAATTTTTTTAGCACGTATGCGCTTGCTTGCATAAATTATTTTTGAGCCTTAAAAAATGTTTAAGACTACCTAAATTATTTCAAAGCAGTGCCGAGTATTCAATGAAATAGTCGGTGCTTCGAAGTGTTAATTAAAAAGGAAATAATTCAAATTAAAGATCGGCCATTTTTTGTTCAAATGTTAATGTTAAATTGAAAACGCAGATGAGTAACTATTTTTTTCCCCCCCACAGAGGTTTCCAGCAGTGGATGGCACCAACGAAATTAAATTGCCTCTCTCGCATCATCCTGGCATTCCAGTGAGTCGCATAATTTCCCCACAAAGCAATCACATTAGCGAATTCAATGGTATTTTAACTATTCATCCCAACTACCAACCAAATGAGAAGTGGCTGGTGTGTTTTTTGTAAAGTTGTTCAGTTAAATTCGCATTGGAACTGGAATTATACTGTAATTTATAAAATTTTATTAATCAAGAAATAAAAAGGGACTAACCTTTTGTTGGGCGCTTACTGTCTTCAGTTACAGGGGGTATTACTAAAAAAAGTTGACAAAGCTAATAAGAATTTGATACCGTATTTTTGATATTAAATTGGTGCTTAATTAGCAATGATGGGAGAGGGGAAGGAAAGGAGTAGTTGGCATGGTAGATTTAATTTCTTTCGTTAAGTTTGGTGTTTTCCTAGAGATTTTTAGTGCAACATTGTGTTTAAAATTTTATAAGTGACTATAATGAGCTATATTCCGGGAATAAAAGGTTATTACTTATTTAAATGGCTGTTTGTGTGACGTTTCACTTAGCAGTTGTAATACTACTGTATATTTAGGATTGTACAAACTTTTTGAGGGGGTAGCTAGTGCCTTGTAATGCTATCATTTTTGTCTACTTATCACGGAAGTTTGAAAAATTGCCTGATGTCGTTTATCTCCCATTACTATATAAAATGTTTTCCTGTACAATTGTACACTCTTGAATAAAATAAAAAAATAAAAATAATAATTGAGTTTGAGTTTGTTTGTTGGAATACGTTTAAAAATGTTCAGATTGTGTTTGAAATTGCCAAATAAATTATCATAATTTGACTTAGTTTTTTTTTTGTAAAATTATTATTTGGACTTATAAAATAAAAATTAAAAAAATTTTTTGGCATAAAAATTGCTTTTTCTTCTTAAATTTTGGAAAAAATGCCTTAAAAATTGTTTTTTTCCTTAAATTTTTGGAAAAAATGGCAAAAAAATACTACTCTAAGTCCAACTTCATTTTTTTCATTCCACGGTTCAGTATTTATATTTATTGAATCACATAGTAAACATTCCAAAGAAATTGCGCAGCATGGCTAGGAGCAGTCACAGTAGTGGCTGCTCCTAAACTCACACTGCGCACAATATTACACGACAAAGTTGAATGCGCATTCGTAATACCATTTTCACACAACATAATATAGCGGAAGTGGACTTAGTAATAATATTAATAATTGTAACTTATCGACCAAGAAATTATAAAAACAAACGAATGACTTAAAATTGCGAACTATTCGACTAAACACACTTACCCACCTCATGAGAATTTAAGGTCATTTGCTTCAATTTTTCGTAAATTATGACGGTGAGTAAGTGTGTTTAGTCGAACAAATTCAATCATTAATTTTTACCTTTGCGCATACGTTCACCAAGCCAACTTCCTCTATATTTTTGCTACGTGAATACAGGGGTTTAGTGTAATAACGGAAAAAGCTCAATTTGTGCACCATGAATTTGAACTCGTTTGGGTACATGCGTCGTGATTGGGAAATCCATTTTTTTTGTCAATTACAAAGTTTACATCGCTGTTGACTAATTTTTTTCTTGTGGCACGAAATTTCAGACCACATGGACTTTCAAAAAGTCAGTTTTGTTCTTGCGCACCTTAGCGGGAACGTCAGTATCCAAATTTATTTTGTGGGGAAATTTTCCTCACTGATTGAATACAGAATCTCCTGCAGTGCTACTTGATGCAGTGAATAATAATAATAAAATATCACTGCAGGAAATTCTATACCCTTCGTGTTGCTGTAACAATATATAAAATACACCATTTCACTAGTACCCCAAAATCGAATAAACGAGAGCCTGCGCCGGGAATCGAACCCGGGACCAACCTCCGCTCAGTAGTCTGTTGCCATACCCACTGAGCTAGACGGATCGTACGCTTTTTCACGCGGATTTGCAATGAGGTTTCCGAATCACGACGCATGTGCCCAGACGAGTTCAAATTCATAGTGTACAAATAGAGCCGTAACCGTTATTTTTCTAAACCCTTGCAGGTATCTATTGCTAGTGCGTCCTTATGTTTTTTTAATCATGTCACTTCTTAAAGGATCGCAGCCTACAAGTTGGTACTGATGCAACTAGATGATGAGACGCCCGTACAACATTAATGCTAATTCACCTCAAATTAATAACAATATCCAAAGTTCTGAATGATTTGCGTTAGAGTTACGTTTCAGATTCCATTTATAATTCATTCAGCGAAAAAAGATACAGATCAGGCAAATGCAGCAATACAGATGAAGTTTTTTTTAGAATGAGGTTAATTTGTTTTTTAAATTATTAAAGGGCAAGTTTGTATTCTGAGGGTGGAAATTAATTTTTCGGTGCGGCAAAGGGTTGCCAGCACCAGAATGATAATTGCTCTTAGAATAAAACGCGCACTGCTTCAAACGCATCATCTAGTTGCACCAACGCCACTTTCATTCGTATTGCATCTCCAGCGGACAAGAAAAAAAAAACATTTGTAAAATAGGGATCGACCGATATATCCTAAATTGTCAAAATAACAACTACTAGTGGACACTATTAACCGCACCGTTTCGCTAAAAGAGTGATTAAATGCACGAATAAGACTGTCAATAAGCTGACTAGCGAAAGGCGAGCAAACCGTATTAATTATATTATTACTTATATTATATTTTTCATTATGCAGCCAATCAATAATATTAAGATATTGCAATTTTAAATTGTTTCTAAATATAACAGATTATATCATTAGCTAATGATCACAAAAAAGAAACAACAGATGGGTCATCCACTGTCATCTGCACAATTGTTCGTAAGGCAAGCTCCCAATGTATGACAGTGGCTGAGTGACCCGCAAGGTCAAGCGATAACACACGTAAACTTTTAGTAGCCTTGTGGCTTTAATAAGCTCTAGCGCTGATTGGAAAATTATGCCAATGATTTTTTAAAGGAGATTGAGAAGAATTCTAAATAAAATCTAATTTTTAGTAAACTCGGAATCGGTCAATCCCTATTCATGTGTGCACCCCCTACCAAGTGCAAATAATTTAACCGCCCAACAAGTGCCATTCAATCCAAACTATTTAAAATTATTGTTATCGTAATGTGGCTAGGGCAAACAATATTATGCATGCCTAAAATCACACATATTGGTCGGTTGCTAAAGTTGTAAACAGATTGAGTAAGAATTAAAAATGTAGTGTATATATTTTGAAATCCTAAAATTAAATTTCCTAATAAGTTTAAAAATGGAAAATAAGAAGATAATTGCATTAATATTATTTCTATATTCATTTTAGCAATAATAGCTACTAACAAATATTTTTTAATTGTTTAAAAGGAAATAAGCAATAAAGATTTAAAATTAATGAAACTAAACGTTTCAATTCGCCAAGAGACTAAAAGTTGAATGAATTGCACATCGGTTATAATTATTGTCACAACCAGTAGGGGGTGCTGTATAAGAGGACACACTAGCAATAACACGAATGGCAGGGCTCCGGATTCATACAACTCTTGCTATACACTAACAGTTCTGCGTCGCTGTTAGGACTGAAGTTGTATGGCAACCGAAACCAGTGTGGCATATTCAATGAGAAGTGGCGCTTATTTTTTTAACAGACTGCCAGAGCATCAGCAAAATTTAACATTACTTGTTTTAAGCCATCCCTATACTTTTTTTTAAATATATATATTCTAATACGGTGTAATTTATCAAATATATTATTAAATGACTGACAATATTATAAAATTTATAAAATCATTTCCAATGATAGCTAGACAATTTATAGCTCACTCCAAATGAGTGCTAGAATCGATATTGGAATACTTTCTTTAAAGGTATAATTAAATATTCAATTTTCTTATTGTTGAACTCTTATTTTTTCAACTATTTACATTAGCATAATTTTGTTTCAAACTTTGTATATATATTTTAAAATTTCGGAGTTCAACTATACTGATGATGCATTATATTCTGTAAATTGTGTCTGTTAATCAATTAACTGTATTGAACTAGATGGTGCATCTTTTACAACCAATGACCCCTTAAAATATTTCGCCTGTCGCTCTAAAATAAGGTAACTGCTTATTGATTACGCCACACATACAACCTCAACACACACACATGATTGGCCCACACGGGCACATACTTAATTGTTGTAGTTGAGCCAAAGATCATCTGTCTGCGAGCCTGGATTTTGTTGATCTGTAAAAATAATAAACAACAAATAAGTCTCAGTAAAGGACAACAGACGAAGTGTACACATGTGCACGATGAAACAAATGTAACCTTCGACTACAGGCATTCTTTGCTTTCGAACTAGTAAATGCATTTTTTTGCCAATCGACACGACAAATTTAAAAATAAATTATTTTTAATTTAATTTTTTATTAATATTATTAATTAGTAATATGTATAGTATTTAATGATAATTAATTAAAATTTTAATATTTAAACCAAAACACAAATCATGCACAGGCAAAAACTCCACCACACCACACAAGGCACTGAGTATAGATTTAAAAAAGTATTTTAACCGATTATCATCTCTATCCTTATGATCGTATGGAAGCCCAAGTACATTTTAAATTTCATATTTGGAATCCCCACGTAAAACTCCGAAATCAGAAATGAATCAGGAACAACCCCTAACTCAAATTATCAAAATATGAAAAAAACGATTTCTTAAAAAAAAAATTGATTTTGATTTGACTGTGTGCGAACGCTTCAATTCTTAAAATTTAAACTAGTGAGTATAAAGGAGCCGATTTAAGAACAATAAAATGAGAAAGTGTAACCTTGACCAATAAGGAAACGTAACGGCAACTTTAAAACGCTTAGTAATTCGTTTTCTCGTAATTACTAAGCGTTTTAAAGTTGCCGTTACGTTTCCTTAATGGTCAAGGTTACACTTTCTCATTTTATTGTTCTTAAAATTTAATTACCAAACCACTAATCATTTAAATATCAAAAGGATGATTACGTTCAGCTCAGGGGATAACAATCCCCTGTTTTTTTCCCTGAGTTTCATCTACTCAATGGTCGAGGATTTCAACTTACTCAGGGACAACAATCCTTTTTACTAATGTAATCGTTGAGATAAAGGGAATTTTAGATATTTTCATCAGTTGAAAAAGTGATTTTTTCGTTTTATAATTTAATTTTTTTTTAAAGGAAGCGGAAAAGTTCCAGGTGTAGAAGCGGAAAAGTTCCAGGTTCCTTTTGGAAATGAACTAGTAACGGCTAGGTTCCTTTCAATTTCTGTAGCAACTGTAACAGGATACATTTTAAAACAGAACCCAACACTGCGCTCTTGCGGTACAATCACCTCTTTCTCTTGCTTGCAGTGGTACAGCTTGAAGAATTAGAATTATTTCTCGACCAAAGAGAAACTGGAAACGGCAACTTCTTCCAGTTTCTCTTTGGTCGAGAAATAATTCTAATTCTTCAAGCTATTGCATTCCAACGGCTCCTACAACAATCATCCTTAAATATGATTGCAGTGGTACAACTCACCTTCAATTATAGATGTCTGAGCTGCTCCGACTAGTGGTGACGTCATGTGGTAACTTTTTGCGTGGTGGCAGCGGCGCGGCTTCATGCTTGGCCCGGTGAATATTCGTCAGCGCACAACTGTCGCATTTCCGACTGCAGACCGGCGATAGCACTCTGGCAATTATCACTAATGTCTTAGGGTTTCAGCACCGCGATCACGACACATTTTCACCAGTATGCCTATATTGAATAAATGAGCCCCCCACATCGGAAATCGAAAACCCCTGGACCTTCGCATCATAAATCAATCACGCAACAACTAAATCAACACAACTAGCAAATAAAACAGCGTTGGTAACAAAATTCGAAGACGTCAAAGTTAACAACATCGCCGAAATTTCTCGACGAGACTTGGTGCTTCCGTAGTTCAGTCGTAAATGTTTATCAATTTGCGTTTTTGTCACCATGCTACTATCTTAATTTATGTCCTGTGAAATAGCAGTCGAAGCATTGATGAACGATGGAAATTAGCCGACTGTTCCTGGTCGAACCTCGATAAGGAACTTGCAGATGATGTACGCAGGATCGGTGGGAATGTCGTGAATCACGCCGGTGGAAAAAACCCTGCAGAACGAGGTGAATTTGAAATTTTGACTGTTCAACGGAATCAAAAATATCGAAAAAACTGATCTGCCAGGTATTGGCTAGGCGATATTATAGGATGTAATTACCAAAGGAATAATTTCCACCCATTAGTTATAACTGTTTGCCGCATAATCGTTTACCATTGCTTTCTTTTTGACACTACCATCAAAACATAATGAATTAGTTTCAAAACCTAAATATGGATTAATTTGGGCTAAAAACTCACTTTCTAATGGATAAAAGTTCATATTTTCATCCTGTTATCTTGAGTACCGCCATCTTGGATATTAACCTAGCTACGGCAGCACCCCCAACCGACCAAAATGCAAAAAGTTGCAGCTTTCGTGCAACAGATGACGCTGGACTTCCCATTAATTATTTACTATTAATTACGTAGTAGGCATTTCGCTACATTAGCGCCGTATAGTAGTCATCAACACTACGAATATCAATGACAAACAAATTCATTGTTGTTAATTGTTTTTTTTTATTACACAAGACAACACATTAACACGTTTCATATAAACGTATACAAACAACATAATTCGCTTCACTATTTGAAACTCATTCTCTGTCATCTTAAATTGCATTATGTTCCAAACTGTTTAATAACTTATTACATTCGACTTCAATTTACAGCTTATCAATTTACAGTTCTCCGAAATTTTGCAAACAAATTGAAACCTCCCATTTACATATTTTTTTTTTTTTTTTTTTTTTTTAAATTCACC
>JAUJYS010004661.1:0-11721 GCA_033995665.1 Melogona broelemanni | reverse complement strand
TTAAAAAAAAAAAAAAAAAAAAAAACACGACTGTACTAATAGACGAACATGTAATTTTTTTGAAGGCCTTTTTGAATTTGTTACTTGAGTCAACAGCCAATACAAAATTGTATTGGTTTTGCGGCATTTCTCACGAGGATATCGAAGGATTGTCAGGTCTATGCCATGTTCCGAAAATAATTGCGCAATGCCTTTCCATATAAAATCAGACAGACGGAATTTTCCTTTTGGTTGGATTGATCGATAGGCTACCTAAAATGGCGTCGCTATTCTACGGGTCGGAGCCTCCACGCAACAATTTAGTCAGTTTGAATGGAAAAATATATTTTGAAATGCCTGTCATTCCTCATTTCGCACTCTGTGGAAAAACAGCTTTCTACCTAGTCGTTCACCAGATGGCGCCATATTACCAAATACATGTCAAAAGAATAGAGGATTAAATGGTCAAAAATTATTCAGTTATCGACAAGGTTGACTGTAGGTGCTTCGTGGGTTTCCCCAATCCAGTCATCAGCAGTATTGAGGTGATATTTATATTCAAAAATAACTTTCTGTAATCTGTTCTGCGATCTGTGCAGAACTGCGTCTGCCTTCTAGACCTAAATATTTCTCGTTGCTCAATACCGGATTCGAAATTCATTCACCGATGCAAAACGTGTGCCTTGCGGAGTTCATTCACCTTTTTTCCCTTTCTACGATACTTCAATGCGGTGAGCGGCGGTGCGTAACTGCTACAGGCAGCAAAAGTCAAGAGCGCAGTTATACTCGTATGAATATTCCGAGTAGTTCCCTGCTTCCTTCCAAAATATGAAAAGAAAATGGCTAACGGGTTGAAGTTTGCGGTTGCGTTTTTAGTGGTTTTCTCTCATTCAAATCGCGTTCTAGGCATTTTGCATTTTTTTTACGAATTTTGTTTTAGCTACGTGGTTATGGTGCGACAACCAAATAGCTCTTGCTTTTATGATACGGAGGTTAATATCAACCTTGTTTTATACTCTCTGTAATGCCATAACATGGTATGATTTTGAATGAATATTGGGATTGCAGGAGTGTCATTTTTTGTCTTTTTGGTTTTAATTGCTGTATGATGACTATTGTAATTTCATAAGATTAGTTTTTGTTTTTACTAATTCATGAAATATGTTGGTTGTTCTGTCGCGTGGCTGTCAAAGCACTTTATTTTTTTTCTGTTTATTTTGGCTCCTGGCCAAATGACTTATAATTGAGGTCCAGGACCTTACTGCATTGTTGTTAATTTTCCAGTCTCTAATGACATCAATTAAAAAAAGCGATATTGTGCGACTGCGTTTTGATTAACTATTTTTTTATATCTAAAGCGATGCTTAGGTAGCGCCATCTTTTGAAGACCCCATATATATAATAGCTACCCCACATATACGAATAGCTACACCATATTGTGAGATTTTAAACGGCCAGTTACGCCACGTAACTGGCCGTTTAAAATCACACAATATGGTGTAGCTATTTTTGCCAAAACGTTTATCGCCAAAGGCCACATTTTTCTCTCGATGAAATCATCCAAGAAAATATTTCACAGGGGTAAAATGTGGTGATACTATTACCCAAATTGGCTGAAGGCTACTGTTGCCCCACGAGCCGGTCGTTGAACCATCTTTTCCAATATCACCTTGTAGACCTTCTCCATTGATTTAGTAAACAATTTTTTTTTAAACAAAAATCTTTTTTTTCTTCTATTTGCCAGTTCTTTTAAGTGCTTTTTCTATTCCCGGCCCAATGGGGAATATGCTAATCAACTAACTGGATGGTATTGCCTATACCGAAACATTTTCCTAAATTCATTTTTGTGAACCAGACCGAAACGCAGTTGACGCCGTTTGTGTACGGTAGAGAACATTTGAATACGAACATATGGGTGTGGTTGTGTAGCCAGATACTAGGATGTTCCGTTTGTTCAAAATTAATTAAAACTTTTTTCTTACATGGCCAAATCTATTGGTAATCTATTTTTCGTTTAATGAGATAAAGTTAGATGAGACTTATATTAATTGCATCTTTATTTCTGTAAAAGTCTTTGTGTAAATGCCCACTTAAACGCTCACGTATGCATTCGCATAAGAGGGCATATAATTGAATTCAAAGAGATTGTAAGGTTTAGAATGTAGAAAAGACATTTTAAATTGTGTTCAGATCTGTTAGCAAAAAATATGGCGTTGTTTTTGGGCAATTCTTGGTTGTTGTGCCTTGTGGCGTCTATTAAAAACGTAGGTGTTTTACGGTCCCGTTTGTAATTAGAGGCGCTATGGTCTTGTTCCTGCTTCTACCTGCTTAGGTCTTTTATTTCGTTGAGTTTAAATCTGATGTTTGTCCAGCAATGCTACCGTTCCCACGAATTTCAATTGACCTCTTTTTCTGGCTGTTCAATTGTACTCTAAAACCCAAACAAATGACTACGAATGAGCTGATCAGCCTGACAATGTTCAATTGGATGGCGTAGGTGTATTGCACGAAGTCACCATTCGGGCGGAGCTTTTCTGTAGTTCTATCTCGCTATACGCGTTTACAGGGTGTTTGCTACTCCTTCAAAAGTTGCAGTTTTAATGCTATTCAAAACAAAACTATGAAGCCAGCTAGGTTGTCGGCGTCGCTACTATCGCTCTAACCTTAATTAGCATACCCTAGATTAAGAAAAAAATCGTGTAAATTCGAATTCCCATTAAGAAAAGTTCGTTAAAGGCTGTTGTGAAAAATGTGCACATTTATTTTTGACGCCATTTTTATTAAACTCCTATGTTCGAGGTGCCACACACTATTTCAATATTAAATCAATAATGGTCAGGTGATTTTTTAATACCGTGAAAGACTTTATAACGTTTTATCTGACAAAATTTCCTTTGAACCTTAATTGGTTTTCCGAACTATTTTTCATGTTTCCTCTCCCCTCAACACAAAGGAATTTAATCTGTAAGTATGCGTTGCTATGGAAAATGGAAGCGCATTCTCGAGATTCTATCGATCCCAGCACATGTTAAGCTACCTATTTAGAAGAAGAAAAAAACTTTTAAAAAAATATTGTGAAATGTAGTTTGCTTTTTATGTCGCCATCCTTTGGCCCCTGTGGTGACGTCTTTGCATTTAAACGAACAGTGGTACATGGTTCGGGACAGCACCTAACAGAAAGACGAATAATCTGACGATATCTCTAAATTAATCCCTCGTAATATTATTTTTTACGATTTATTTTTACGATTAATATTATTTTTTAAAGTCGCTATTTTGTTCT
Organism: Melogona broelemanni; assembly: GCA_033995665.1. Lineage (NCBI taxonomy): Eukaryota > Metazoa > Arthropoda > Diplopoda > Chordeumatida > Chordeumatidae > Melogona > Melogona broelemanni. The sequence goes on along the minus strand of JAUJYS010004661.1, from coordinate 8,459 downwards.
GAGTAAAAAAAAAGTATACGCCATAAGGCTCTGAGCATGAGGTACAGAAGGCTCATGTGGCGCCCTCTGCAAAATTAAGACGCGACCACTTGTTTATTTTGGTGGCGTCATGGACAACTACGTGCCTCTATCCTATGGTTATAAGGATTGCAGTTCTCCGAACTAACCTTTGACTAAATGCTGAGCTCAATGGGGTTTAATCTCTCGTTGCGCTATTTACTGTACGTGCTGTTTAATGGCGGACCACGCAGCCGACTCGAGGATTTTTAAAGGTTTGTTTTGTTTTGTTTCGCCGTGTCTTTTTATTTCCATTGTTGGCATTAATCCCTCGAGAACTGTTTGCGCTTTTACATGGCGGATATATGGAGAGGGGAGGGGGGGGGGGTTAGGCGGACTTCATTGAGTGGGAGAGTTTTATCCGGTCACACTGCCGCTATTAAGGGCGTCTAGCCCGTAGGTCGATGCTCTTTTGGCCACCCCGGAGCCACAGTTATTCCGCCCTCCTTGTGGTTTTTTGCCTCCTGATCCCAATCTCACAACATGAAAAATAAATGAAACTTCCTCTCTCTCTTTCTTAAGATTCAAATCCGTCTGGGTGGGGTGGGGGTGAAGTTACTCGACGTCTTAAGATCGGGGGTCGCGTTTGGAGGAAATAAAAAAAATGGAGACATCTTCCTTATTTCGGTGGTCGGTTTCCTCTCTTTTTCTGGTGTGTAATCTAATGGTTTATAGGACTTAGGCACTGTAGACGCAGTCGAATTTCGTCGAGGATTATTTTTATATTCATACGTTCATTCAAAATGGTGGAGTGGGTAGTAGGACTTTCCCCTCGATCTATGTATATGGCTCCGGGGATTACTTACGACGGGTGTATCCCCGGGAATTGCCTCTTACGAGAATGAGGAAGGCCATAAACATTTTCATTTCTATACGCTGTTGAACTTATCAGGGGGTGACCGGATTGGTTGGTGATAAAAATTACTGTGCGGCTTAGTGGTTAGCGTGTTCGCTTACTATGCCCGTGATCGCGGGTTCAATTCCCGGCAGAGATTTTCGAAATTTTTTAAGCGAGAGAAATGTGTACTTTCCTTTAGAAAGGAAGTAAAGCCGTGGAAGCCGTGTATGTACGTTGTCAAGTACACGTTAAATATATTTACTTATGTCAGAAGCCAAAGCCGAAGCTAAGCTAAATTGCAAGGATACTGGGAAATAAAGCAGCTTAGCAAAACTAAATATAAAATTACTAGTGGTAAAAATTGAACATCTTCCTTGACTGGTCATTTAACCCCGTCATAAGCTCCTCCTTGAATGCTTGAGGATACACATTGTAATTGTTATCCTGTTGGTATTGGTATTGGTATATTCCGTGATATCGCCTCAGCAGTTTTTACTAATAATAATTCAAATTACCAAAGCACCATAATAGTACATTACAGTAGTACTGGTCGAACGCTTTCCAAATGCGACAAAGTTCACACAGCATGCAATTCGTGAATTTCGATAGAAACTTACAAATCTGTTTCCCAATTCTATAGCCTGCTCTCAGATTGCTTCTTAACAAGATTCACTTTCATGAAGTGGCTATTGGTTCTGCCTTCTCTCGCGGCTCCCATTTTACGCCGCGTGACGTTCTTTCGAAACGTAGTTCCACATTAGAATACCAGACTCAGTAATTTGCTTGCGTAGTGGGGCTTATCACCGAGAAAGTTGACTACAACTGTTAAAGCAAGTCGTTTCCTATTTTATCAAATCCTTAGTATGAGAGGTGTCTCGTGGTATAGTGGTAAGCGTGTTCGCCTACTGTGCCTGTGATCGCGGGTTCAATTCCTGATTTTTCCCTTGCCTAAGGCCTCTGTAATCGTATTTGGGGCCACATTAATGACGGCTGCAGCTTGCCCAACCTCGGTTCTTTAACGGTTGATGATAATTATTTTTTTTCCACGCGTCGCGTTTTTTTAACCAGTTTTTTTTTCATTTTTTAAAGGCTAATTATATGCAACGAGGTTATTACACCTTGCCGGAATTTAGAAAAAAAAAATTGTTTCATGGGTGCTTCAAAAGGTGAACGCCTTCAGTTGCTTGGTAACATAGCAATCCAATGCAAACACGCAGTCTACAAATATTAATACAAACAAAATATAAAAATAATTACACATTGCTATATGTGTGCTAATCTACGTCACAAAATGCAAATGATGCTTAAACTCCTTCAGTTTTTGTTTGTTGTTCGTACGGACCTGTCAGCTTTATGATTGATGCTTTTAGTGACTCACAAATATGATATAAGTGCTTTAGCTGAATGAAAAGACGCCTCGAATGATTATCACTGCATCCAATAGGTCAACGCTTTATAGCGTGTGCTGCATTTTTATCGATAAAATGACAAGTAATTCTGATTTTTATCTCGATGATATATTTCTATCGTATAGCACACAGTCTCTCTTTTCGGTATGGATAGTGTACTGTATGGCCTCTGCGCAAGACTAGGTAGACTTTTGCCCCCCTGATGGCTTTACCGTACAACGAGGGTCTGGAGTACCGCAGCCCAGATATATGTTGTGTAGTTATCAGCGCGTTTTGCCTATTATGCCCATGATCCCGGGGTCAATTCCCGACTGCGACCATCTTAATATTTCGGCCTTTTTTCGGAAAGGAAGTAAAGCCGTGCTTGTACGTTTTCAGGTTAATGATACTTATCTAGGTGAGAAGCCTTGGCTAGACCAAATTATCAGGTCGCCCTGGGGTTTGTAGCTATAGTAGTTGTTTCGTATTAAAAAATAATGGTAAAAATAGGGCGCCTTCGTTGTTGGCTGGCCATTTGGCCTATGGGGCTGCTTGCGGGTACACATTGTAATTTGTAGCGTCTAATCACCTGTCGTCTTATATCGGCGCCACCTATTGATAAAGCGCAGCGGCCATACTGTTTGTAGCCTCCATATGCGCTTATGTGTATTTACATTGGCTGTCATTTTGTCGCCATGCCAATGCTCGGCAAACTTTTAATAATAGCTCGTGTGTGTCGTCCGCGTTGGCACAATGCGTTGACCCGGGGCAGCAGCCGCCGACGACAGCTCAGTTAAATGGTCTCACCCCTGCCTAACCCTTCAATGCAATTTGGCAAGCATTGAGTTCAGACGGTTGAGCGTTTTCGACGGTGTTTTGCTTTTTAAATATTGGCAACAAAATGGTTGAAATTTATGAATATTTTAAATGTATAAAGGTGCATAAATTTTACCGTAACTAAATTAGAAAAATATACAGTATAATGCAATGATGTCAGCGGAAGAAAACATTATGCACATATTATTTTATTTAATAACGCACGCAAATCAGTTTCAACACCCGAATAGGCCAGACTATTGTGTTTCTTGATACAATGTGCAATTTGCAAATTCAATTTATTATGCAATAAATTGCGACTAAATTAGCAAATCAAATTAGTAAACATAATATGATAGAAGTCTCGACTCATTCAGTCGTTTCCAAAACCGCAGGCAAAGTTGTAGTTCACTTTGGGGTTGGGTCTGCTTAACGTATCACACGGGAGCTAAAGACGCGAATACATCTTTCTGAGGAAATTGAGATAAAAGAAGCTAGCCAGCCAATTCCGCACGCGATATCCGTTGTCGGCCCACTGTCAAACAAATTAGATATCTTTCTGTACTGGTGAACTGTCTTGTTGAGGTCGGCTGTTGCTTTCTGACCTGGGTTGAGGTCTATACCTTGGAGCGTCGAATATAGCTACTGCGATAACCGCTTTCGGTCTCGACAACAACCTGAAGGTCTGGAACGGATATTCGAAATATGCAAATAAAAGCGTTGAGACAACAGCCGCGTCATCAAGATCTTTCATTGATAGACATTTCTAAAAATTAACACTGTACTGTCAGGGAAGGTAAATTGGAATTTTCAAAGAGAGTTTCTGGGTAGCTTAGTGGTTAGCGTGTTCGCCTACAATGTCCATGATTGCTTGTTCAATTTCTGAACGAGACCTCTATTCTTTCGGGTGAGTGAAATTGGTAATTTAAAATATTAACTTTGGACGCCTACATTGCATCGTTTGGACGGTGACTTCGAGTTACAGTTGTCGCCGGTGTTCGCTATGTTCGATAAATAATCCCAATTCACAGCGCCCATATGCGCGTAGAGTATAGAAAATCATCGATAGTAATTAACGTTAAATAATCCAGTCTTTTTCAAACTACAATGGCTAGTAATGGCGACACAGTTTTAATTGTTTACATTTGCCGCGCATGATTTACAATTACGTTTTTGTTAGCAAGTCTCTCTCCAAAATCACCCGCAACGTCCACAATAGTTTTTCCCTCTCGTTGCGCAAGATTAGGAGAATTATTAGTCGGACGTGATCGAATCCTTTTTTGACACTCCCACGGTGATGACAAATTCGTTTTACGGCTTATAAAGCGCGACTTTGACTTTGTTGTTGGTTCCATTTTCCTGCTGATGTGTTCAGGTTCATTGTCAACGGTTTTCGTTGTGTTTTGTTGCGATTGACGGGCGGGGCGTGCGCCGTTGGCATTTTAGCGCGCTCTTTTTGTTCGCGCACGTACATCAATATTTGTAATCGAGCGTAGCGGGCGTCAACGCAAGTGACGCCACTAGCGGAGGATTGAAACTCCTCGTATTGTCATTACACATGCGTAGAGTGCATGTATTGGTGATTCTGCAGACAAAATAAATTGCATCGACGAATGACAAACACTGCTATGAAATTTGTGAGCAAATACAATTGTCAAAGTATGCTGTATAGTAGGGTTATGCCCCTGTCCACTTTTTTTTAATTCCGGATCACTGTAGTGAATAGCAGTACAGGAGGTTATTGTACCCCTCGTGTCGCTGTGGCAATGTGTGAGGGGCACATTCCAATACCACAGGCTAACGAATAAACCACCCGCTTAGTAGACTGTGACATTATTTAAATCAGGAGAAACATTTATTTTGGAGACATTCAGTTGATCAATCGCAATTGGATTATTTCGCATTTTGACATTATAAATTAAGGGGTTGAAACCATGTCATTCTAAGATAGCTTTTTCATACGTTTTTATTACGTAGAACGATGTCATTTACTTTAGATCAGAGGATAAATTGAGTGTTGAGGTTTCTTGTGTTCATGAGTACCTGTTAACGCTGGTGCGCCTTCTCCAATTAATCAATTACTTCAATTAATGGAGTAGTTCTGCTAAATTATTGGATATTTAAATTACTGCCAATTAATACAATAATTCTGTATAGTTTATACTCGCCTGGAAAATCTGAGAAAGTCAGGTATAATAACTTCAAATTTTGATATTTCTACTCTTTTCTTATTTCTGTGATACTTTTATTTATGTTTTTAAATATTATTTTGAAAAAAAATCGCATTTTTTACTAGGGAAAAATGCCTGGCGGCTTAAAATTATCTGGTTTAGCTACTTACCGGTATTTGATTTAATAAGTATAATAAGGGATTTAATTAGTACTTTAATTTAATTGACGTAAAAATAATCGTCAAGAATCATCATTATTATTACTTTGGTCAGGGAAAATTTTGATTTTAGTCAGGGAAAATCAGGGAATGTTATGATTTGGGGGTAGATAATGGAATAGGTGACGTACACGAATGTGCACTTGCTCAAGATCACCCGGCAACCGCAGGAAGGTTTTGCTATTCTCGGATCGGTCAACGTGTGATCTTCCCATCTCGCTAGATTGAATCGAGATTCAATTACCGTCGTATGTAGGTGGGGGAAATGGAAATTGGAGCCGACTCCTAAAGCCAATCGAATTCTATAAACGTGTCTATTGATCACGTGAACAAAATATATTATTGGCCACGTGGATACTCTCGTAACTACGTCATTGGCGTATCGTGTTCTGTTTGGTGGGACGATTGTTGTCGTCTGACGAGGGCGTCTGCGTCATCAGGATGCCATCGATTCGTTGATTGGGGCTCCGGTTGTCTGTTGTTGACCAGGAAGTGTCATTTATTTGGGAACTGGAGCTGTCACGGATCAATTTGTATTCCTATATATTTTAGTTCACTTTCGATCCTACTGGAAGATCTTTAATTCCAATTAGCACCATGGTATGGAATGGATTAAAATGCAAACAACGTTTTTTTCTCCATGTTTGAAGTCGCGTTACCAAAGCATTAACATTCCTGGCTTATATCTGTGGAATTTTTCAGGCGAGAGAAATTCGTTTTCGTTCAAAAATTATATTGCCGATTAAAAAATGCTACGGTTTCCATTTTGAACTTTGTCACCAAGCCACTTTAAATGAAATAAAAAAAAATATATTATTGTAATTTCTACTACTGGGATCACACCACTGGTGAGTGTTAAAAAGTACGAGTACTTTTTGATAATAGGCAGTTTGCGAAAAACACGTGATCTACGTGCTTTGCGAAAAAAATCAATGCGTATGGAAAGCGTCAAAGATGGAAAACGCTAACTACGAAAAATGTCAAAAGTGTTCATGGAAAAGGATACAAGTAAAACTATCATTTCCCAAGCCAAAAGTTTTTTGTACGCCTTCCACTTTCGACGTTTTCCACAAGTGACACTTTTCATAGCTGACTTTTTAGATGAGTGACAGTGACCCGTGGCACAACGACACCCTGCACATGTACTATCTCATGGCGTATTTCCCTCTTTGTCTATTTTCGTATTTGACGTCACACGTTCTTCACGACGCTTTTCATTGTTGACGTTTCAGAAGGGTAGAGTGATACGGTGCCAAAACGTGAATTTCCCCGCCCATTTCCACCATCCCAGTCACATTCACATACAGAAGATGAACAAAATAATGGAAACAGCTCTTATAAGGTGCATTAACAACTATGTTTCCATTATTTTGTCCAACCCCTGTACACATGCTTAGAAATGCGTGGCACGCAAAAGACACACGCGAAAAGTGCAAACCTTTTTGTTTTTATTTTATGATATCGACAGTTTGGACGGGCGCCAATATTGGCACCCCACTTTTTCGAACCTCCCCCCCGTAATGCTGCATGTAGATAACGTCGGGAGACTGTACAGCTTGGCGATTGTGTGTGTGTGTGTGGGTGGGTGGACTGTGGAACTTGGTTGCTGTAGATTCTCGCTAAAAATAGTATCGCGCGCCCGAGGAATCTATTATTAATACGTTCTGTGAAGCACCAAGCGGTACACATTATCGATGTCCGATTATTCCCCTGATAATATCACAGGTTACTCGAGCAACGTAACGTGGGGTTGATATGGGCTCTGCGTTGGGTGGGTTTGCAGGTGTCGTACTCACCTGGATACCTGCATACTGGGGAAATTTGTGAGAAAAAATATGAATTTTTGCTGTTGTGAATTTCCTAATGTACTTGTAAATTAAATCGTGTTTCTCGCACATTTTCTTAATTTTGTGTAAACACTTAAAAAACGCAAGAAAATATTATTGCGATTAAACCTGCATCTTTTAGCCAGGGAAAGTATCTGGCAAAAAAAAATATATAGCGCCTTTTTATATTGGCCAATAGGAGACAGTTAGGGGAATTTTTTATTTTAGGCAGTGAAAATCAGGGGAAATTTATATTCAGAGATGTGTTAACGTACAATTAAATTTATATTATGAAATGTCTCTGTAGTGGTCAGGGAAAGCCAGGGAAGGTCAGATAATTTTTTTTATATTATTCTAGACAGGGATCGCTGGGAACGCTGATGTTGCCTAATGGACAATTGCCTAAAAAATAATCAATACTCATGTATTTTTTATTCGTGGACGTAGGGCGCCAGTAACTATCACGTACAGAGTCCATACGCGATACTCTGCAGACAGTTTTTGTTTGTCATTTAACAATTGTTCATTTCTATATCGGTCTCTGTATGGTCGGACACTCTCTAATGGATTAGCTAATCTCTAAATATGTAATGGGTGGGCAATTATTTGATGGACAATTTTTTTTCCACTATCACGCTTGTAACTTAATGCCAATTCAAAAAAGTTGAAGTGCAAATGATGTTGCCCGTAATCGTCTAGTCGAATATCTATGTCCTTTCAAGTCTGTCGGTATTATTTGACACTTCTTCAGTTGTGCCCTTTGTTGGGCATAGATCCCATCTGTTTTGGCACATTAACTAAAAATTGTTCGTTAATTGTTGCCGCCTCCTTTACACTGCACTGTACGTATTAATGGTTTTCGGAGAAATCATTTGAATATGGCGCATGTAGTGAATCTGATCAACTGAGAACATTTTAGTTTTTCCCCTTTTTTTTAGAATGTAACTTTTTGGAATTTTTTTGAAAAAAATGTAATTTTCTGGAACTTTTTGACTTTAACTTTTTGAATTTAGCTTTTTGGAATTAATCCAAACCTTAACCGAAATTGAATAAGGAGTTTTATCTCAAACTAGCTTTAACCCCGGCTTCGCCCGGTTGTGTATTGCGCCATGCGTACCTTCTGTCTTTTGTTGAATTATTTTTGA
>JAUJYS010004660.1:0-11724 GCA_033995665.1 Melogona broelemanni | reverse complement strand
ACTGGCGTCACCCCTGAGCTTCCATTAGGGATTCCAGAGCTTAGGGGTGGATCCTGCAGCCTGGCTATTCCAGCTGCTATTCCCCCTTCCCTTCCCTGCTCCTCATGTAACTCCATAGAGACACGAGGGTTTAAAAAAAATGCATTTACTTGATCGGCGGGCGATAAACGTGTTTGAACTTGCTGTCGTCATCTTGTGTTATCCGGTATTCTACTCCTTTTCATTTCGCTGGCTCGTACGCAGAGCCCACAATAACCCCAGCATATAGGATCTAGAATGAGAGCGAGGGCTGCAAAAAAAAAGTCGATCCTGCCCACTCGCAGGTGTGTCACCAACGCCAGATCAAAAAAATAAAATAAAAAAAAGATGAATCATTAGCGGTTTTCAATCTTGCTCGATCTTTTTCCGCACACGTAATGGCTGGGAAAAACAGCAGTTTATTTTATTTTTTATCTTTCCATCATTTTCTCTGAAGAAAAAGTGAGGCATCCTGTAATACGTTCCGCACTGCGGCCGCCTTAAATAATAATACCTTCGTATTTAGCGCATCGTATTTGATAGAACCGTTATCACCAATGCCCCTCTTTTTTGTTCTCTCTACCAGCTCCAATGCGATTGCTTATTTATTTTTTGTTTGAGCAGCGCCCGATACATCTACCTGAACACACACACGCACGAACCTGCTACAATAATATATCGGGTCAAATTTGGTCTGCTGCGGTGTTTGCTCGAGGTCTATATTTCGGCGACAGAACCAGCCCTACCACCCCCTTTTGCTAGCCCCCCTGCAAATAGACGCCAAATGGTATTTGATCTCTCAACCAATGACTGATGGGGGATACATATTAGAGGCGTTCAATAAGTTTCCGGAATCATTTGTTTCCAAAATGGAGGGCTGCATGGATTTTAATGAAAATCGGCCAATCGCTTATCCAAAATGTTGATGCATGATGTTTGATGTATTGATTTTCCCCCCGAGTGAGTTGTTATGGTTGATAGTATTTTTGTTCGTAATTTTATTGAAATCCATCCAACAGTTAATTTAAAAAAAATCATTCCAGAAACTTATTGAACGCCCTTAATACGTGGTATTATATCGCCGTAGCACCGACCTATTTATTATCTTATCTCTAGCTGCCATATTATGGACGAGCCTGTATCCGATATATTGGAAGAATTAGGACCCCAGTATCGTGTTGGCTCGAATTCTTCTCCACGCGTACTTACCTACATGAACGACCGTTTTAATCAGAATACGGAGGAATAGAAAAATGTGGGTGTTGTTGCATCATGGACAGATTCGGCGATATCGTGGTGTACGTAACCGGATTGCAGCGGATGGATGTTGCGTAGATTTAGTAAATTGGAGCGAAATATTCTCTCGAGCATTGAGATTTGATCGCCCTTCATGGTTATCTCAGGTGATTAATACGAAGGCTCATATTTACACGATGTTGCCATTTACGTTTTTCATTTTTTTATTTTCATTTGGTACATGCCTATTGGTTTTTTATGGTTTCTATTTAAAAAAAAATAAAATATTCCAGTCATTGTGGTGAGTGTGACGAGTGAGTGTGGCGACTGGCGAGTAATAAACGAGAACCCGTGCCCGGAATCGAACCCGGTACCGCCGAACCGCAGTCGGTTGCAATGCAACGAATTGTTTAATTTGAGAGGAGTGCGCTTTGGGCCTAAACAGACTGACAGTTGCATTGAGCAAAATGTTCCATTGTGTAGGTGGTTGGCCTGGAAATCACTCGATTCGGGTTTTACCCGAACTCGGGGTCGAATCCAAACACAGGCTTTCGTTAATTTAATTTTTTGGGCCCTAGTCATGAAGAAACACTGCACACGGATTAAGTTCCTATACTTTATGCCTGGAGGAACTAAAAGCAAATATTATTGTAATTGTAGTATATTGAAGCCGCGGGGGCGTTAAACTATTTAAATATCACGGCTTGCCTATCAGCATCTCTCTGTCCTACATACGGTTTCAACCGAATTGTAATTGCGAAGCAGAAATTATGCGCGTGCTGAAAAACGAAAGGCGTTCAACGGGTCTTCTCGTGTATGACGAATGTTTGTACAGATGTGCGTGTCTGAATCGTAATAGTTTCGGGGTTTTTTTTTTGTACAGAGCAAAGTACGATTATATGCAGCAATATTAACTTTTACTGACGTTACACAGTTATGTAACTAAACGATTTCTTTGAGCCGGCCAGGTTTAATTTTCCTGTTAATTATGCACGCGTCTTTTTTTGTTATTGTTTCTTGATTGAGGAAAGACGATCGTCTTTAGGCGGGTAACAAAGTACATTCTTAGCTTAATTCATTCAATTTTGACCATATGCGTGTCGATGCTTGGAAAGCTTTATTTTGATAGCTCGTCTCAGGACATGATGGAATTCATTGAATTGTTCTTTAAAAAATTCTATTATATTTTTATATTTTATATCTTTGTTTTTTTTTTTGCTAGAAAAGCAATAGATTCACTTTTGTTAATTGAATTATATTAAAACTAAAGTGAAGGAGCACGCCGAGATAAATGTCGAATTTTGTTTTATATTAGATAAAAAATGTAGTGCTATATCTCGAAACTGATATACGTTTTTTGTCATTAATGCACACCTGGGAATTCCCCGTTGTGCACGTGGTGACAGAATATGCCACGTTGTCGAAATCTGCGTTTCGGAACGCGACAATCAGCGCCGACTAATCGTTCCCATCTCAATCACCTATTTGTCTCCGCCCACCGGAATATGTGCAGCATTCGCCGTTCTCTGATTGGTCGACTTTGCCACACTTGTCGCCGGGCCAGCCCGATTCCACTTGGTTTTCCGAGGCGCGGGAGAGTCGTAGAATCGATTTGTCGATATTTTATTTTCCACGTGTAATGCGTGTATGTACGCGACTTCATTTTTTTATTATCGAGAGTGATGTCGCTGAGGCCGATGGAATTCGATTGGATGAAAATGGATGTCTTATCTAGTTCGAAAGATAAATTTCGTGTCAAGATTCGATGATTCAAGATTCGATGGCCCTAAAAATCTGAATCCGATCATCCGTAAAAACCAAATGAAATTGTCATTTTGATCATCCACCAATTTTTCGATGGCAGTTGCGTTTCAGAAATGATCTCCAATTTTTCCATTTGCTAATTTGTTTTTAGTTAATGCCACAATACACTGACTGTAGGGCCGATTACATTATTTCGGTGGATCGAAATGGGTAAATATTTACTTTATAGAGAGATTGACCCCAATATCCTTTTTTTTAAGAAAAATCACATTAAAAATTTAAAGTTGACGTACGAAATACATTTTTTTTGAAAAAGTTGACCTCATTCAATATTCGATCAAAAACTCCAAGATTTTAATAAGAAAATGCCCCTTGCCTCTATACCTGTATCAGTTAGCGTGCCGGCAGTTAAAATCTTTGAAGGTGACACGGCGAATTTTACGTATCGGTGATGATAAAAATAGATTATTTCTTGTTCCGCGCCTGGCATGGGTACTCTAGCCGCAACTTTTGTACATCGCCCGCTATCACGCATGTAGTTAGAGATACCAATAGATTTTCTTTCGAGTGGCATGCTCAGTTCTCGCAAACAGAAACCACCTGCAAAAATAAATCTAGCCAAATTATATTGACAAAATCATGCTTATCCGGGAAATATGTCTTTATCATTAATGAACATTTACGCTCGCTTCTATCATTTAGTCGAGATCTGGGGTTGGATTTCATGGTGGGTCATGTATGGGGATCACGACACTCGTGGTTGGTTTAGGAGGCTTAACAACGTATTTTTCTTAAAGCCTTTCCCCCTATGGGACGATCTGGTAATTTGGAATTTTGACTCGACCTAAATGTACAACGTATAGGAGCGGGTTCCACGAATTTACTTCCATTTCAAAGGATGATCTGTGAACGAATTTTTCTCGCTCGAAAAATTCCGAAGGTCTCGGCCGGGACACGAACCCGCGATCACAGGCATGGACTATGTCATCACACGGCAATGGTGTAAGATAGTTCTAATTAATGTACTCCCGTCAATCCTTTTTTTTTGTGAACGTACTTCCCTCCTCCTTCCCCACGCTCCTCATTTCTGAATTCCAAGACCCCTGGCTTCGTTTCATTTTTTTTTCTAAGAGGCTTTTAACAAAAACAAATGCCAGGCAGGCAGAGTAATATCTGTCTCTCCCTCCTCCTCCCGCCCCCTGTCGTCATCGTCATCCTGCTTTTGTTCTTTCGGAGAATACATTCCATCTATGGTCGCGGAATGCAGTCAGTAGTCGGGGGACAATGTACATGTCTCGCAGATTTACCGGTGTGGGCTGTCCCAGAACTGTACCAGGCCCAGGACCAACCAACTACTAAAGGGGCGTCCACACTTGTATCAAATGCCCGTATCAAAATGGCAGAAAGATCGGATCGGAGCTGTTCCCGCGAAGAGTAGGTATTTCCCCGAAACATCAAAGGATGAAACGTGCTACGGATACGGGCAGGTGGACGGGCAGTATCTTTCCCGCGATCATTGCAGGCAAGGCTTCCAACGATCCTCGTCAACACGATCCTTCATCAGTTTTTGTTAAAATTTATACTGCGAATATGGAGGCAGTGTGATATAAACGAAAACTTTCGGAATGGAAGTAAAGCCGTGAGACCCGTGCTGTACGTTGTCAGGTACACTTTAAAGATCCCTACATAGGTCAGAAGCCTAGACTAGGCCAAATTATCAGGTCGCTCCCTGGCGGCTAGTGTGTGTCCCATCGTGGACGGTCTGCCGAAGCAAAGAAAGAAAAGGCTAAATCTAAATCTAATCTCATTCGATAGGCGTTCTTATCACTGGCTAATCTATTTACGGTCGGTCCGACCGGAACCACCGAGATGTAGTCGGTGGAATCGGTCCGACACAGTCTAGAATTAATTCAGGGGAGTTGATAGCTTAATCAGAAGATGTGAGAACACAAATTTTGCCTTTTAAAGACAAAGTACAGCAGTTTTGAGATGGGCGAAAATATCTTCGAATTGCGGCGGATTTCTTGAATTCATATTTAAAAAAATATATATATCTCCGGTTCGTAGATCTTTCGGGTTACTTCTTACGTTCTTCTTAAGGGGGTTGTCTTCATATCAGTGACTTGTTGAAACGTAATTCCCGTCGAATGCCGTTCGAAAGTTATCCGTGAAAATCTAGGTAAAAAAAAAATTAATCGAAGTGCAAGTGAGTCTAGCGATTGAAATGAGATGTTTTGTTACGTAACCAATAAGAAACGTTTGGGGAAGCGGTCGCAACGCGTTATCCTTGTTTTCGCATAATGATTCTGAAAACACGGGAGACGTTCCGAGAAGTTCCCTTTTTCCGGGGTTTCAAGTATCGCCTCTATATTGCGCAACCAGAATTTGCGCAACGCCACTAACATCATCCCTCCATCGAATCTTTTCGCGTGTTTCCCATCCCATCCCCTCATTAGTTATGCAGGGCGCCAACACCAGAGTTAGTAGGTGAGCTCTAATCGGCCCAAACACATTTTTCCGCGTCATCTTCTGATTAAAAAAGAGCCGAGAGGAGGAAAAAAATTTGACTCTTCTCTCGGAAACCGGGGTTGTGTGTCCGCATGTATGATCGATGTTGTGCACGCAATAATAGTTTTCGGGCGCCCGGTGTGTGTGTGTTGTTCTCTCTTCTGCTTTCCCTTCAAGGTCACCGCGCGCGTGGCGTTCTTACTCGTGCCACTTTCGTGGTGACGTCACAATATGGCCGACCGCCGCTTCTTCCCCTCCACCCCCCATCAACACTGTTCGCATTTTGATTGGTAGTGGTGGGATGCGTGGCGACAGCAGCTCCGCCTGGTGTTCGGACCAATTGGTTCGATCACTTTGTTAATTTTAGCTATCGGGTAGTTACAAAAAATATGTATTTTTCTTGAATGAGATAATCGATAACGCCTATTTTCGCGAAGCGTTGTCGGAAACCGAGTGTTGGGGTTACGTTGCGTGGGTTTTGCGGATGATGTAAGACAATTTCATATTGAAAGTTCGAGATTAGTCAGAGCTTTGTAATACGCGTGTATGGGCTAAATGATGGTTAAATGAAACGTCTTTCAAATTTGGGGCATCGAGATATTTTTCTGGTGTAGGACATTGAAAATGATTTTGTTGGACGGAGAAACAGAGATTCAAGTTATGCTGGCTTTCGAAACGATACAAAAGCATCATTCGTCACTTAAAAACACTATTTTGGATATTTTCAAATGTAATAAGTAATTTGGTTAAACGATATTTACGTCTTTCTCAGTGGGGAGAGGGAGGGCGAGTTCAAATAGTTTCAAGTTACCAATTGCAAAATTAAAAGGCGTATCAAATCCGTCGTTCCAATTTTGATGTTCTGTTTTGACCACCGATTGCCTACCTCTCCTATGCACCCTATTTATTTATCGCTGCAACAAAACGAACAAAAAATTAAACCGTTAGAACGTAAATTTGCATGAAAGTGTTGCCAACACTAAATTGACACAGGCGACACAGTTATAAAAAAGAAAGAACGTCAACCAGCGCCCGCAACGCGTATTAAGATGTTTGTGTTACATCTGCTTAAGGAAGAAGAGAGACGGAATAAAACGTTTCACTGAGGAAATCTAACCAGGAAAGTCGGGGCTAAAATGTGGCGCGTGACACTTAAATTGGCGTGTTTTTTTCGCTTGCATTTTTTTTTTTTTTTTTTTTGCTGCAATTATTTTTTTAAAAGCGAGGTTACCGTACTACGTGCCAACCTAACTTGCAGCAGCGACTTGCACGTATCTGGGCCGCAAAAGGTGACCACACCCTAACTATAAAGCGACGTAGGTTGCGCTAGCATTGCTGTTAAAAAAAAGTACTGAACAGCCGGGGATCGAACCCTGAACCTAACCCACCGCTAGTAAAACTTGCGCCTGACTCACGGATAATTTAACTACAGCGGCGTAAGAAGGAACAACAATTTATTAATTGTTTTTGGAAGCGCCATTACGGATGTGGGCTCAAATAACAATTAAAACGGCATTGGGCGTTGGCCAAACTGGGAGTCAGGGTCTTCGTATTTGCCAACGCAACCGGTTAGGTATTATATATATATATTTTTGTAATGTGTTCGCGAAAATCCAGTACTGGTTTTATTCATTTCCCTCGTCCTATTATTCCATGACTGTGGATTAGATCTGTGCGGCACAGCAACTTAAGATGGCTTCGCATGGGGGCGTACCCTGCAGTGAAATTTATATAAAGCTTTGAGATGTCCGTGTATGGTCGTCTTCAAGATCCCTGTTTCGTTCGCGCAACGGGAGTTCAAAATAGGCAAGAATAGTTGAAAATGGACGCCATTTGCACAAAAAAATTCCTGATTCCCGTCATCAAGTCAGGCGCTCATTGGAGGCAAAGCAGACTTTTCTTGAATCAGTTTCATTGGGAACTTTTAGCCTTTTCCGTACAATAGCGTGTTCGAAAGTATGAGCGTTAGCTTTTGAAATTGCATTCGCTTATTTGAAATGTAGATTGATTGTCGAATGACATAAAATGTTCAACGCAACTGTTTAGGATGGGATGGGCATAGTATTGTTTGCGAGAACGCTTGCAGTTATTCAATCTGGAACTATCATTTCTAATTAATATAATGAGCTTAGCCGATCCTGCATCCTGGCTATTCCAGCTGCCATTCCCCCTTCCCTTTCCTGCCCTGCCCCTCACCTATCTCCATAGAGACACGAGGGTGCAGTAATCCAGTAGTGCACTAGGCACTACGGTGGTTTAAAAAAAAAAAAAAAAATAATAATAAAAATTGTGAACGCAACAATTCGACTTCATCCAACATGTAATCCGAATAGACCGATCGAAATTTATTTTCGAAGATTTTTGGTACGTGGGGGCGTTTTAAATCTATGTTTCCAGATGGATTCCTGGAGAATGTTCATCTTCGACGCTGCCGCATGGCAAAGATATTCGAAATGAAATCTCATCGGTCTATTGGAGTTGCAGCGAGTTTTGAATTCCGATCCGCCCAGCTTTGCAATGCGCGTCCGGCGTTATCCTAGACTTTTTCAGTGGAGAGAGTGAGCGAAGGAAGTGGGGAGCAATAAAATTCATCTCTCGCCATCTTTTCTTCTCGTCGCGTCGGAGAGCTTTTGCCGCTCCAACCAAGTTGATCTTTGTATAGTTTCGCAAAGAGGTCTCTCTCTCTCGCTATCCCTGCCTCTCTCGACTACTTGTTGGATGTGTTGGCGGGACGGTGGGTGGGTGGGAATTGGAGGGGTGGCGCGCTGCTCTGGTGCAAACCAGTCTGCGGAGGAAATCAAGGAATATGGGCGACGGCGCGCCGCTCGCACTCCAGAAACGTACTTGGATTGCAGCGACTCCCAGCGGCGCTGGCGGTTGACTATATTTCGGTGGCGGGCACGTGTGAAATTGCGAGTTCAAAATGTACTCAAATAAATATAGAAAACAATGTACGAGCTAAAACATAGAACATTTAAAGTCACAACCGACCAGAAGAAAGGACCTTTTACGGTCAGAAGAATTGTGACTGCTCGGGGCGCACCGAGGATAAACGACGACGGCAATAACGAAGGATTAATTAATATTTGCGACACAACAAAGTCATGAAAGAACAAATCTTAAATCACCGTCAACAGCCTAAACTTAGAAAATATTTAAAAAAAAATGAAAAATTATGTTTGAAAAAAATAATTCAAGGCTCTGAAGCTGTGAAGCTGTTGTACTGTTTGTTTTTGACTCAGTCATCTGCTGTTCTAGCTTAAATCTTCGGATACCTTGTAATATCGCAAAATGAACACACACTGAATTTATCTCGTAATTCTACTTTTAGTTACAAATGCATGTTTGCCTACTTGGTAATTGATTCAGTCTCAGTCTCTTTATTGCATACACGCCGTCATTTTCTAAAAATCTTTATAATGTTTTTAGCTACGAGCTTAGGTAATGTAGATAGAAATAATAAGAATGATGATATTGAAATGTGGAATTGTCAGTGTAATGAATTTTTAAGATGTTTATGTGATCCGTTGACGATTTATTGGTGCTGTGTAGATCGCGAATCTAAACACTCTCAGTCAATTTAATTTGTGTTGCACAAAAAAATAAATTATTGTGCCGCTTCATGCCGATTTTTCGACGATTATAGTTTTTTCTGCAATGTATCGTGATTACGATGATGTGTAGAGAGTGAGTAATAGTCGACGCCAAGGTCCAAGGATTTTTCTACTTGTGAAAAAATCGCATTTGCTCGGGCCAAGGGATTTTAGATCTGCCGCTGGCCTACTTTCATTTCATTTCGCTCATGTTGTTTTCAAATAGAGTTAAATTAAGAGTTATACGGAGAAACGGAACTATGAGTCCGTAATTAAGAAAATTAAGCGGAGTCTTCCGAAAAAAAGAAAAAAATTATCTCATCCTCCGAAAACGAAAACGAAATGTTGCCAAATAGTTTCTCGGAGATGATTCCAAATGCATAGCTACTTGGCGATCAAAGAGAGCTAGTTAATGGATGATTAGGAATCTAGTTAATGGACCATTTAGGGCTGAGGACTCATTGTTCTGAAATGTGAAAATTAAACTGATAGTTCTTTCCAGATCATTCTATTATGTCCGTAGTCTTGACTTCAATTCTCGGCCGGGACCTCTGGAATTTTTTGGGGGAGAGAAATTTATGAAAGCGCGATTTCCTTCGCGATTGAAGTAAAGTCGTGGAATCAATTCCTGTTCGATGTCTGGTACACGTTAATTAATAAATGAAGCCTAGGCTTGGCAAAAAATTACTAAATTTTCACCGTGGACAATTTATGTTAAAATTTGGAAAAGGTATTTCTTATGTTTTTCTACTAGCAATCTTCAGATTACTTAGCATAGAAATAGTAGGAAAAACTTTTTGTATCTGAAAAATACCGATAATCATCGTCGAAGCTACTATGCTGTTTCTTGACCAGGTCGGTTTCTCAGCGGTTGGCGAAACTAGTTGGCCTTCTTTCTGCTATCTCTCGGCATCCCGCGAGAAAGATGCTTTTGCACTTTGGCTCTCTCTCTTTCTCCCTTGCCCTCTAGCCCACCCTCGATTTCTTCATCTGTCTCGAGAAAGAGCCCATGCGCTCCTCCGCCCCCGGCCACAAACCAAAAATCCCCGGCCGCCAAGTTCTTTGCAAGCAGCAGCAGCAACAACCACTTTTTTGTTGACCGGTATGATTACGTCCCCCGCTCAAAAACAGT
This sequence comes from Melogona broelemanni, assembly GCA_033995665.1. Classification (NCBI taxonomy): domain Eukaryota; kingdom Metazoa; phylum Arthropoda; class Diplopoda; order Chordeumatida; family Chordeumatidae; genus Melogona; species Melogona broelemanni. The sequence continues at coordinate 1,473 of JAUJYS010004660.1, read as the reverse complement.
CGAGCTCGCCTTTCTCTCTTCGGCATCTTTCCACTTCGCATCTTTCTGCTAGATGAGTTAGTTATACAATAGGTTTGACTTTTTTTTTCTTCTTCATTTCGTTGGCTTTCTCGGTTGGTGGTTGGTTGACTGTCCACACAGATCGCACCCCCTGGCGGGTTGGTTGTAACTGTTACAAAATCACAAAAATACTTAAATCTGATTTATTTTTCACGTTTTGTGTGAGTTAAAACAATTGTCCACTTTTTTATGTGGAGCCAAAAAAAAGGTTTCTCTATTTTTATGGGAGGGGGGGTTAAACAGACGGCGGCATCGATGTCATGAAACGTAGAGAACTTGTCAGTTTGTTTGGCTGAATGTCAGACGAAACTGGACGTGTGCCGAAAGTGGTCTTTTCGAATCAACACAATTGCTCAGCTCTTTTTGCTATCGTTTAACCATCATTTAAACGACTAAATCATCTTAACAATGTTTCAGGACAGCTATGGGTTATTCAATTGTTTCATGTTTATTTTTGCAGATGTATTTGGCATAGTTTCTGATGCGAGAACAATTGCGCAGATTATGTGATATTCACATTTAAAAAAAAAAAAAAATTGTTGAGAAAATTTACAGCAAGTAAATTTGAAGAAGAAAAATACTGCAAAATTGGCTGTATCTTGCTATTATCTACGGTACTCTTGGTTATTGTTGCGTCTGCAGGCTAAGAGCATTTCTCATTCTAAACATTTTTCATTTAATCTTTCCATGCGACGATGCTGTGTTTGACCGTCATTTCCTCCTTCATTACAACCGCCGTACGAGAATAACTTTTGGGGTGGATGTTCAGGCTCCTCTTTGATTACTCGATAATTTGGAATTGCCAGTCTCTCCCGCTGCATGCTGCCCAAGTTGCCTCAACGGTTAAAAATACCGAGTTCAGTTGGCCACGGCACCCGTCGTCCCGAGCCCCCCCCCCCACACTCACCTGTTCTCCCACCCAGCCACTGACGCCCCAAGTGCACCTGTACCTGTGCCCTGCGTGCCCTAGTGTCACGTGATAGGCGATAGTCGTGCGTGCAGGTGATGAGCAATGTGTGTTTGGCAGGGTTAGAAAGATGGCTCTGTATTTCGCCCATCCTTAACCACCGTGTATACAGCTGTGCGCATTTGTTTTTCGTCGGCCGGTGTCGATGAATTGAGGCGTGTTTTCCCAATGATATCTGCATCACTATATCCGGTTACAATGGACGCTGCACTCTAGTGTCACTAGGTGGCGTACACATCACGACTCGCCGTAGACCAGTCGGTATCCGGTATCTGGTTGAGGAATCGGGTTCGATTTTTTGTTCACACAATTTTTTTTTACAGGTACGAACCGATGGCTCAGTGGGTATGGGGACATGCTACGAAACCAACGGTCCCGGGTTCGATTCCCTGCGCTGGCTTTCGTTCATTCGTTAGCCTGGGGTACTGGCGTCGCCCCTGAGCTTC
>JAUJYS010004659.1:0-11727 GCA_033995665.1 Melogona broelemanni | reverse complement strand
GGCTAACGAATAAACGAAAGCCTGCGCCGGGAATCGAACCCGGGACCGTCGGCTTCGTAGGATGTTGCCATACCCACAGAGCCATCGGTAGATTATAGTACATTCGGTGCATTACAGTACATTACAGTATTTCGGTGAAGTCACGCGTCACCACTATTCCAACAATTTCTTTCGCCGGGCAAAATGCCATCGAATAAATCAGGAAAGTTGCTCGGTTCTAGGGCACGGGTGTATTAGGACGATACTACAGCCCAGGCATATGACGTAGGTTGGTCGGCCGACGGAAAAGCGCTGTCGCATCACCCTGCCCACCCCCACCCTCCTAGTAATTGATGTGGGCGACGAGGTGGAGAGATCACGAACCGAGCGTTGGTGTCGGGGCCGAGAGCCACGCCATCCATCACCGGCCACGCTGTCAACAACACGGTTCGCGGCCACTTCCGTCGGCCCGGTGATCCCGGCGAGGCGAATAAAGAGCGGGGCAGCGGGCAGCGGGTTCGCGAGCGTCGTGCTCTCTCGGTCGGTGTTATAAGCCGGGCCCGAACGGCAACTGGACACTTTTTGTGGCGGTCGCTAGAGTTTGTCGGTCATCGCCTACCGTGATCATGCAATAGTTCGAATGAGAGCCGATTTGGTGACGCATTATGTCAACATACTGACTGTGACTTGTTGAATCACAACCCATGACACGCGCCTTCAGTTGCGATCGGGCATCGATATTTATTATCTCGGTTATTATTGACAATCAATGATCGCCATAACTCATGTACTGTATATCACAACAGGAGATTCTGCATCCCTCTAATCGTTTGAGTAATTATGAAGGAACACGTTTTCATCAGTACCCCAGGATCGATTAACGAAATTCAGAGCCGGGAATCGAACCCGGGATCGCCGCACACATGGCAGATGGCCTTCCCTTGAGCTACGACGACCGTACAGTTCGATATTACAGGTAATTTTATGCATTTTATTTAAAAATTAGGTTTTTATTCACTGTAGTGAAAGGCACTACAGTATATTAGATATCACTCATATGGTGCTTTGCCCTGTATGGCACAGTTTCACCTGTATTTCAAGATAAATAAATGACCGCTCCCACTGGGAATCAAACCTGGCCCGCTCGTCCCACTACAGTCCTACATATTAGGAAGATATAGTCTTTTAATTAAATGTAACCGTTGCCTTCGCCAAAATTAAATCACCAATCATATGTGAAAAAAACAACACTACGGCTTACCATTTAAAATATTAGTAATATGTACATATTTGTTTTAGTTTTGAAGCATAATCATTTTTGTAAATTCCACAAATTGAAATTGCGACCAATCCAAATTCTAAATGACAAATCAAATGCTTAATATTACGAATATTCAGTATACCGGTACAAGTATTACGCCCATAAGCCACAATAAGCTGCGTTTCTATTGCAGGGTTCATACTGGAAACTGAAAATCCATTTCCCTGACATTCCCTGACCAAACTCGAGATTTTCCCTGACATTCCCTGACCAAAATCAAAATTTCCCTGATTCTTTTTTTTTAGATCAAATTACACTTGCCATATATATTCCCTCACGTATGAAGAACGTGCACATCACCCGATTTTTTTAAATAACCGATTTAAATTAAATCGATTTAAGTTAAAAAGTTAAAAAAATGCGTGGGTAGCAAACTATTAAAACTATTAAACTATTAAAAAATATATGTAACACCTACAGGTAAGAAAAATGCGTGCTCATCACTTGAATTTTAAAAAATACAACACCTATTGGTAAGAAAAATGTGTGCCCAGCACCCGAATTATTTTTAAATGGAATACCTATTATTAAAGAAAAAGCACGCGCAGCGCGAACTTTAAAAAAAAATTGTAAAATAATTTTGAAAAAACACATGACCACAAAGAAATTCACGAACATAAAATTCAATTTCGTTCAGAATTATCTCTGACTTTTTCCATTTATGGACGATTTTTCCTGACTTTCCCTGACCAAAATCCATTTCCCTGACATTCCCTGACTTTCCAGGTGAGTATGAACCCTGTATTGGAATTTTTGATCGCACTTATCGCGATTATTCCAGCAATGAACATGCTGTTTGTGTGAGGAAATTTATTGCTAATTTTCAAAACCGAATTTACAGAATATAACGAACGACTCGTGCCGAAACGGCCAACTGCACAACGACCAATGACTACGATAGCCGACAGCGGAAAATTACCATTCCTCGAAAGGTCTGCTGGCCTCATGAGGATCTTTCTCCGCCAGGAACGCAAAAATTTGCCCTATAAACGGGCAACTCCCGCGGCAACATACGATTTTTCTTGTCGCGCAAATATGGAAATAATTCTCGTCCCCCGCGTATGTGCAACGCACGTCCGTATAAGCTGGCATGGTTAAATCCCGTTGTCAAAAAAAATTCCCCCACCCACCCGCGTGGGTTCCCATGAATAATTACGCCGAAAGAAATATGATTAGACTCGGCGTCTGGGGGAGGGAGGGGGAGGGGAGGTAGGTTGAGCTCACCAAAAACGCAGATTTCACTTTTCCCCGCCGCCGCCGCCGGTAATGGAGAAAAATCAGATTCGATCACGTGACCGCGGGCGGGGAAAAATGGGGGAAATACACACCGGCGACTCTAATTCTACATATCAACAAGATGTCAGTGGCAATCGAACTGTGGGGCGCTTAAAATCAACAAGTTTAACCCTCTCACAGTGGACGAAAATAGAACGATGTGGCGAACACAAGTTAATACGACAAATAAACGCGATGTTGCGAATGCAATTCTACCCCAAATTTATTACAAACATTACCTTTAAAATCACATACTAGAACAGAGCAGAATGAGTAATAATAAAGAAATTATGCTTGGGATTCAAAATCAAGAAACAGAAGAAGACAAGCGAGAAGGAAAAATAAACGAGTTGTTGACTCAAAAGCCGAAGAAAATTTTTTTTTTTTTTAATCACTGTAGCGTCGAGTGCACTACAGGATTTCTGCACCCTCGTGTCTCTGTGGAGATATTTGAGGGGAAGGGAACGGAAGAGGGGTGGCAGCTGGAATAGCCAGACTCCAGGATCCACCACTAACATCATAACCCATAAAAAGGATGCTAAATAAGTTTTTTTTTTAAATCGCTGATGTCGGGATTCGAACTCTTTTATAAGCGTGACCAGTACGAAATTCCATATTTTTCACAACTGATCAATTATAATAATAATAATCTGGACTTCGCCATGCTGCCTTGTAGTCCTGACACAAAAACTAAATTACTTTTAAAAAAAAATACAAAAAGTCGCCTTCGAAACTCCGATGTCAAAAATACAAATTATAACCAGCGATGATATAATTTAGTTTCAAAGAACAAACCCCCAAGTGGGAATATGCAAATAAGGAACCGCAAACGCGGTGGATCGTCGCACACGTTAAACAGAAAAAAAATCTCTAATTTTACGACAGCACATTAATTCAGTCTTATTTGTTCAACTTCAGCGGAGCATCGCCGCAGAAATCCCTCCCGACAAGTGACACACACTGAACATGACTTGTGCAAACACACTCGAGAGAGCGCAACAGTCTGCACGAAAGGACGAGTGCGGTTTGTACACCCACACGGCTCGAGAATCACTAGGAAGAACAGCTACAATCATCACAACACAGAAAATCAACTACAAAAAATTCTCAGTGAGCCGGGGAGACCAAAAAAAAAAATTAAGCCGGCGGTATTAACGCCATCGTCGACGAAAAAAAAACAAAAAGTTTAACAAAGTGTGAAATGCAATCCGACATCACATCGGCGCAATAGTTTCGCCAACGGATATATAAATCTCACGCGCGCTCGCATCTTAATCCCAACGCTACGCTCGCCCACGTTATTTCCCTTCACGGTTGTCATAGTACAAAAACCAACAAAATGTCCCTCGTACTACAACACATAACCTCCCCCTCCCCCCAATCTTCCCAACAGTGGTACGGGGGTCTCAATACAGGGTAGGCGGTCTCTACTCATGGGGAAGCCATTAATTCTTCGGGCACAATCAGTCAAAAGTTTTGGATCGGAAGAAAAACGCACCGACTGGAGGCTTCACCTCCTCCTCCCCTCATCCCAAAACTAACTCCCACCGCCAACGTACTCCCAACGATGTGGAAAATTTATCATCATTGTGTGCGTCGCATGCCTCATCGTAGGGGGCCAATAGCAGGCGCGTGCTATATACAGCGGCACTGTCTTAATAGCGGAAAAGGAGGGGGGGAGGCGCCTATTGCCACAGCCGCGAGTAAAACAAAAATTATGAGAAATATTATGGTAGTGTCACAAATGTATTGGCGCTGTTTGACGTCATTTACGATATTGTCTTTCCTTCGCTACATACCGGTATCCGGTTAAAAATCGTAAGGTTTACATTATCATCGTCATTGAATTTTATTAGTATGCAGAAGTTTTACGGTTCACAATTCTTTTTTTGTTAGCGCATAGTTTAATGAAAAAATTGATTCACTAAACAAAATAGATGGACTATATATCATAGGCATGGTTACAAAAGCCTATGATATTTTAGATGCCATTACTGTTTATTTTTACTTTTTTGTAGAGTGTAATTTGTTGATGGGAATGGTTAATATTATTAATATTATTAATATTATTATTATTTTCAGTATTATTTTAATACGAAATAAATAAACATAACGCATACAGCCAAAGAATTTGAGTAATTATATACTTGGATAAAACAACAGACAAAGCCACGACATGATCACGAGACTTAACATCATCCGTTAAGTAGATCAATATACGAGGGTGGATCAAATGAAAACAAGAAAAGTAATGTAAAAATCGAATTATTCAGCTAGACCAAAGTTTTTAGAGTATGATGTTGCACTCATTGTGCAAAAAATTAATTACACAGTCCTACTCACATTTGGTGCAAAGTTGCAAGGGGGCAGCAATCTTTAAACTGTGGTGCGGGCAGCGCGTTCAAGTGAGGACGTTACTTTTTTTTGCAAATTCAATTCACCACATCCCTACCAACAACAAACATACTGTAAAAACGTAGGTCTAGCTAAAGAATTCGATTTTTTTTATATCACTTTTCTGGTTTTCATTTGATCAGCCCTCGTACAGCAACAAAAGGTCGTCTGGGATGAAAAATCCAAAAACAACGATAAAACACAGAACAGACTGAGACAGTAGAATGCAAGTTGTTAAATTTTCGTAATATTGATCGAGCAGTGACGTAACCTAAGGGTTTATTCCGTTCACAAAACGACATTGTATCATATTTTGGGACGGTTTATTGTAATTTTTTGTGCCTACTCAGTCTTTCACCTCAGTCTGCCATGGGGATTTATCGTTGTTCTTTGATTGTGGGGAATTATAGGTATTATTATTATTATTGCTATTATTGTTCTCATCATCATCGTCAATAATACTTTTTAACCGTAGAAATAATGTTCTGTACCCCTCGTGAGGCCATGACAATATGTGATGGGAGAATTTTAAATAGTACACTGGGTTCGAATAAACGAGAGACCGCGCCGGGAATCGAACTCTGGCCCGACGCATCGCAGTCGGTTTGCAATATCGATTAGTGTACGACGAGCCGAACACTCTGGTGACTGTTCGATAGACTACCGGTAAAAATATTTATTATTATTGAATGCAAGTATTTCATCTTTCGAAATCAGCTGGATACCGAGACCACAAAGCAACGAGAGTCAGACAAATCACGGAGAGGGGTAGTGACCCAATTTGCGCCACGGATGACTGCCTGTTGTGCCTCTCCAATCCATACTGGGGGAACCCCATACGCCACCGCCAGCAGTAGCCAGGAAACCCCCGATGATGCACATATACCCTAACATAGAAAAAGCCCACACTGAGCGAGTTATTACTGAGCGTAAAATTGGCGAATCGCCTCAAACACAAAAGCAGACCGCACAAAGAATAAAAGTTCACAGAAACGCCCATTCACCCACGTTTGCCAAAAGCGCGACAATAACAAAATTCCGAGAAAAATCTATAAGCTCGCCTTCCAGCGAATTATGAGTGAGGAACTAGCGGGTGACAAGAATAGATTCGGAAAAGAAAAAAAAAAGAAATTGGAACACTGAGAGCAAGCGTCGCAACGTTCTAAATAAGCTAGTCACATCACACATCACATGTAAGATATTTTATATTGTCCGGATATAATGAGCTCCCCTTGTAAAATGACACCAATTACTATAAAAAAAACACCAATTTACTACGACGAGTCGTGAGAGGGTCCTGAGCCAGCATTACATTTTTGTTTTTGCACTTTAACCTGGGGCAACCTCGCATAGTACTCATTGTATTTGACCGACTGTATTTGGTTGCCGACAAAAATCGCGTATACCGAAACATTGAATAAACACGTTCTCACGTTTAAGAGAGAAAAAAAAACATACATATGGAATAAACGCTCAGTAAACATCTCCGGATCCTATCTAGAATTTCAGAATGCTTTAAACTTTAGTTAATAGCAACAAAAAAATAAGAAGAAAAAAGCGCCGGTGGAATGCAAAGTGTTTTCGCCTTCTATTAACGAGACACGGGTTCAATTCTCGCCCGGTCTGCTACAAATCCTTAACAAACAGTACAAAGAAATGAACTAACCAACATAGTCGCCAATCTATTTCCTAACGTCACTCTCGGTTAACTAGAATATATGCCACATGCCCCAAATACTTGCTGAACAAATAACACACGGCTCCTATTTTTCTCGTTTTCCAAATACTTGCCTTAGAGCAGCTTACGATATTTTTTTTTAATCACCGTAGCGCCTAGTGCACTACAGGATTACTGCACCCTCGTGTCTCTGTGGAGATATGTGAGGGGCAGGGAAGGGAAGAGAAGGGGGATGGCAGCTGGAATAGCCAGACTGCAGGATCCACCCCTAAGCTCTGGACTCCCTAATATACCAGCGACATCTTCTGTGTTTGCCTACAAACAGGGGCAGCAGCATCTAACCGGATATTAAATCTTGGTCGAAAATCCGGACAAAACCCACCGGACCAGCACAAAAATGACGATGAAGAGGCTGGGGGAACGGGAACCCAATGGAAAAGCAATCAACCATCACGCCAAAGAGGTACCACTAGGTGGAAGAAACTGATTAATGACGAAAACAGCCAACCGCGCCCAATTTTAAAAACAACCAAATTTTTCATCCTCCCCCAAAAGTACAGACATCAATTAAGCGAGCACGCATGCGAACATGATTTTTGGAACCTCCTATGTGAGAGAAATCGAGAGAGAGGAAACTCTCGGAACATAAAGTTCTGCGCTGTATATGTGTGCCATTAATCGAAGGATCCCGCCCCTCCGCCATCGCCCCTTTCTCCCCCCTCCAATCTTTTATACACTCAATATTCCCACGAAATGCACACGCAACTGCGCGCGACCCACTATTTATGGCGGCATAAAAATGTAAATATAGCCTGTGCCACCACAGCCTCGCCAACGATCACTCGATATTTAGCGGATGACTCTTGCCAGCGAGGATGGGACGGGGTGGGGGATGGGGTGGTGGCGGCGGGAGGACCGACTGCGATATAATTTAAGAATCCACCAATGGAGACATGGTATACGATGGGAATAGCAGGCGCCACCTTAGCAGGAACCCGGGACCGAATATGCAGTTCGTATGCGAGAATAGCAATGATCTTGTAAATACATGTAGAAAATATTGAAAACGAAATTCGTCTTCCCGAGACCAACGCATCAATACAGTGCACGTGTGGTGAGGCTACGTGATATTGCCAAAAAAAACACAATTCACCAGTGTAATATTAATGTTAAATTTCGAAATTCAGTCTGTAGCCTGTTGTCCGGTTATTCTAGGTTCGATCCCCTCCTTGGGATTTCGTTATTCAATCCCGAGGTACTGATGAAAACGTGTCCTTCCATAAAATGCTCTTTCGAGGGGATTAGAAGGCCACATAATCTCCTGCAGCGATATCCACTACAATAATAATGATTATTGATTGCCAAAAAAATCAGTTGTGATATATTTTTTAACTGCTCTAGTAAACACGATTACAAGATAAATGTGAATGATAAAATATAATTTTTATGTAGATATTGGGGCTAACAGGTGCATGGTAAAACGTACTTGATTAAATAAGATTATCATTGAACATGACGGATGACGGTTCCAAAGATATACCTAACAAATCTAGCATGGCGAAAATACTGCAAAAATGTAATGCAGCTTCTAAAAACTATTGGTCTATTCATCTCACATTTTACTTCACATTCACCTCACAAACGCATGAGGAAGTGGTTCGTTGGAACATTTAAACGAATAGAGGACCAGAATATTAAAAATGAGAAGTTCGGAGTCTGCCCACCAAATAAATCATTCAACAAAAACGTAAGTTATGTAACAGTTTGCGATAACAGTAAGCAACAGACTGTAACCCGTAACAATAGGGACGGTGTGGTCACCCTGCTACGGTTCCCCTATACATATGTGAAGAGGACAATGAACGCGAGAGCGGCGGGGGGTGGCCATCTATATTTGCGAAATATTATTATGTATTTAGGGAGGACAATATAACTAGAAAGTGGTCGTGGCCGCTCCTCCATCAGACGTCAATTCCATTATACGAGTTACATCCCCCCAACCCAACCCGCCCCAACCCACTGCTCTTAATTCCATTCTACATAATTATCCCTATGCCGTGATGTAGACTCAGGAATTCGACAGAAGCACATAATATTCATTCAACCCACCACCCCTACATCCAATTCCCCTCTTTCCCCATTAAGCCGGTAAAATCTCTCTTGTCTTTAAAGGAGAGGGAACGGGTCGTTGATTTCCATCAGAATTTTTCTAGCCAGACCCGCTATACAGTCGGGTGGTTTAAATCTCCAACGCGACCCCCCCCCCTCTCTCTCCCTCCATCGCTCCCCCTAGTACGTGAACACGTCTTACAACAACCCGGTGGCTACTTGTGTGAAGCATTAACATAGAAATTCCACTGCTTTTAACAAAAATTCTGGAGCTTAACTAGAGTTTTCCGGCCGATTTACATAAACCTAATTGAGAGGCAGCCACTGAAAATTTCGATAACGGCGCGCCAGTAAAAACCTTTAATGACTCGCCCCGAAACAGGCTTGCACATGCACAAGATACTAGGCCTTGTACATGTACGTGTACACGGCGGTACAGTGCGGGCCGAGATTTGTTCGCGAACGATTAAAGTTGATGCCCTCCTTTAATAGAAACTCACGGGGAAACTTAAAACGATACTGTCAAAATTAAACGCCTTCAAAAAACGCTCAATTTTTGTGGAACATCCACTTACCGAAACTAAATTGCCGGTACAGTGTAACGGTTAAAGCGTAACACTAGTTATTTATGATCGTGCCGTAGCGAGACGGCTTCCTCGAAACAAAAAATATAAAGGCTTAAGAATCATCGCATCGAACGTGAAAACGAACTCAATAGATCAACTTTGTGGTGGGGTAAGTGGTGGGTATCAATACATCAAGGTGGCGAACGCAATTAGTCATACAAGTAAAACAATGCGGTTATGCCCTTAAATTGATACTCTCAATAAATTTTGGATCCAAAAAGCCACGATTTTTAGCGTTAATTGAATAAAAGTTATTAATTTGCATCGAACATGAAAACCTTAAACTATTGCGGTTATTTTATTATTTTCCATAAGCACAAAATATTTTGGTGTCAGAGTGCCACGAATTTTAGCGTTGAATGAATAAACGTTATAATTGTACATTTACATAAACATGTACCGGTGACTTCTGGCTATGTAACGACAGTTTCTCAATGTTGTTGGCCATAGGTTAGTCGAAATAGCCCGACGAAAATGTCTACAGTTAATCCGGGTGTGCCTCGAAATGTTTCCAGATCAGCGTCGGACAAAACGCCTATCATTGCACGACGTCTTCAATAGTTCTCTATTGTTATTCTTAGTCATTATACATAATTTCTTAAGGTGTTCAGAGAGAAAATGAATTAAGACAATTGACTCGATTGGCATAGTCAAATAAAAATCTGATACAGCAATAAACAAACGCGGAAGCTCATAAAAATCATAAAAGTATCAAAAAATCAGTTTTTGGAATAATTTATACAAAATCAAATTCAAATGTCGAGACAAAATACACTTTTTGACGCACTATGATCGCTATGGAGCGAGGTGTCCACCAAAGAAAATATTAAGAACAATTTCTGGCATCCGCGACCCGGAAAAGCGTTTCAAATTGCAACAGCAGCACCATCCCCATCCGGATCACCCGGTAACATCACACCACGAATCATAATAGGAGTAGAGAGAGAGAGAGAGAGAGAGAGAGAGAGAGAGAGAGAGAGAGAGAGAGAGAGAGAGAGAGAGAGAGAGAGAGAGATCGTCGAAACGTGCGTTTCGCCTGTACGACCATCTTGCACCAACCACCAGACGCACCAACGAAAGAGAACGAACGAAAGGAGAGAGAGAGAGACGCATATTAAGCAAGAGGCTCTTCTGGGCCATTAATAAATATATGGAATGGAAATAAAAGTCGGCCCATTAAGCGGAGGGACGGCCCGAGCGGCGAGGGATGTGGATGGAAAGAGGGGCAAAGAAGAGGGGGGGGGCGGGCGCCATCAGGAAAGTGAGGATGCGCCCAGACGTGTACACGGGGGAGAACGAGAGGCGAGCGGCCCAGAGGCGAAGAAGAACAGCGAGGATGAACGCGACCATCCCCCCCCCACCACCACACTTAGCTTCACCTGCAGAGTGAATCCTCCCCCTTTTAGAATAGTTCTCATGATCCCTCCATTTCGAAGCCGATCCCATTAATATTTAATCATCTTTGAATTGGTTGAATTCATTTACAAATCGTCGGTATTCAAATAGTGAGAGCGGCACGATTCCGCGCAAACAAACACGCACCCACACGCTTACAAATTGAATAAAAACAGACCCACTGTCAATTTTAATTCACCCTTCCCCCAACTCCCCACTGGTTTAGTCATCACGTCACATGTCGTATTAGAGAACGAAAAGGTCGTACAGTATCCCTGTGCTATTATTGCTCAGATGGGCAGATTGAATGACAACAGGGTCGTGACATTCAAGCCATAAATTAATTAAATACGAAATAAATATCATAATAAATATCGTAATACATCGGTACTAGATATGGGCGACCACGTCCTTGATGTCACCAGGAGTCGGAGGAGATTCGACGGATCATGACAACAACAAATAAATATCAAAGGATAAATATTAAAAAAAATCAAAGGATAATTATTTTTTTAACAAACTAACAAGGTCATATGGCCAAATGCGTGGATTTTTATATTAATATAACATTGGATATTGACATGTTTACTTTTTTCCCTAATATAAGTACAACTTCTTCAGAACCTAAATCATCACCTGATATGATATTCAAATTATCATCACTTTTAATTTGTTCAAACCGAGAACAAATTGCAAAAGAAACTAACTCGTTTAAACTAAAATATGGTCATGTGAAACGAATCTTACAAGATAGTGTTACCAACAACCGTAAAAGGTTGCATGAACGAAGCATTGAAATAGCCTCAATTCAAAAATTAACCAAATAGACGCAAATAATTCATTAGTGTGTCTTTTGGTTCCAATTGAAATGTTGGCTAAGTTACACGTTCAAGACATGAGCGATCTGAAAATACGGTGTCGAGTGGGGTGCGTAGCGAAAGTCAGTCTCA
>JAUJYS010004658.1:0-11730 GCA_033995665.1 Melogona broelemanni | reverse complement strand
CTTCTAAATTAAGTTTGTGATCTCGTTCGTCTTCAAATCACGCGGTCTCGTGATTAACATTTTTATTTATTTTTTGAATATCAAATTGATTGACTTCGGAGGTTATCTAAGAATTCGTCTGACGAAATAACCGTCTTACATCCGACGATATTAAATTATTCAACTAAGGCAATTTAACGAAAATGAAAATCTTATTAGTGGTTTTTAAAAAACAAAAATGTTCATTTTTCTCTAATCATTTTTGTTATTTTTTTGAACGCTTCGTGTAATTTTTAACTGATAAGTTATGTGTCGGTTTTGCCCGCTGAGCAAAAAAACATTTGTGGTCAAACAATTTATTTTTTATTTTATATATTTGTCTTTTCGGCATTGTTTTGGCTACGTTTGTTTTCTTAATAAAATAATATGTAACATTTCTGTATCTTAATGTATAGAATAATCTTTTGACATTTTTTTCAAAATTCGCTCATCAGTGGCTAAATATATATTTTTTACTGCCTTTTTCCTCTTTCATCACATGGCTGGCACAGTGAAACGCTTTCACTATCCGGTTTTTATACTTCAGAGTACTCGGCAATCTCGATACAAACTGTGGCCAAAAAAAAAATCGAACACAATCGCGCGGGTGGTCCACTTATACGGTGGGTCGCTCGCTCAGAAATGGGGAAAAGACAAAAATTATTTGCTAGCAGCAACTAAATCTTGTGACTTTCAGCATAAAATGGACAAAATACATAAATTGGATAATAACGAAAAACATGCCATTATTTCTCGAAAATGTAAGTATAATCATTTTTATACGGTTTTCGGACTTTCTGTATCTGATCGGTTCGGCAAAACTCTGAACCAACTAAAATAAAAACGACGGCTATATCGATACACGCCAATGGCCAACCCATATTTACCTCGTATTTATGCCATGCGAGCCAATAATTAAAATCCCACAAATCATTGGAACTGCTATGCTGCCAGATAGTTTTGAGGGGTCGAAAGAAAGGGCGGTCCCAAAGCTATTCGCGAATACGGTCATGGAAGGGGAGGGGGTAATTAAAAGTCGTCGGTGAGCATCGATTTTTTTTTTTTCATTGCGTATTTTTCTTCAGTTTTTTATGTGTGGATGTGTGCTTACATACTTGTGTGAGCCGTTGGTGTTCGTAGTCGGCGCAGGGGAAAAGCCAAAACGATGTGTTCGTGGAGGTCCTCGCGTGATGGGGGGTCACCTGACGATAAGGGAAACAGGACTAGACCAATGCCGTCTACATACATTCCATGAGTGTGTGCAGATAACGTGCGACGTTGGCTATACCGTATTTTTCGGCCCATTAGCCGCAGGCTCAAAGATTTTGCACAATTGCACATTGAATGACCTACACATTGTACACAACTCAGTGTTGGGTTCGTTCCTTTTGAAAAGGAACTAGTTCCCGTTCCCGTTCCTCCGATCAAAAAAGGAACTAGTTCCCGTTCCCGTTCCTCAAAAATAAAAAGGAACGCTGGCGTTCCTCCGTTCCTCAAAAAAGGAACTAGTTCCTAGGAACGGGAACTTTCCGTTCTGTTCCTACCCAACACTGTGTACAAGTATGTCTCAATTTTATTTTTGTCTTCATACGCGTACATACTGTGGATCATAATTTATTTTATTGCAATATTTTAGCAGAGGACTTATATTTTTAGGTAGGTCATGAATACGTTTATTGTGTCCGAACACCCCTTATTTACGCCGGCAAATGCGATAGCAGCAGAATTAACACGGTCGCGGTCAAGAAATTTCTCTATTTACAACCACCTTGCTCGCTCGCCGCGAATATGGTTTTGCTCTCTCACAATCTCGCGTCACCGCTCCGGGGCGACAAAAGCGAACGCTATTTTGTTCTTTTAATCTGTGGAATAGAATACGTAATACGTGATTCTGCTGCTGATAGAAGGAAGGCATTGGCGAATGCTTGCCAACAAGGAATGTTCAAATACCGAATACATAATCCCTTATGTGTCCCTTTGGCGTGGCACTGTTGATGTGGGCCTTCCGTTGCCCAGCCCTGACGTCATATAGTGTGAGTATGCACGTGCACAAAGATGGGACACTGAACACAATATAGAAAAATACCTTTTATACTCACAGAGAGAGCAAAGAAGGAAAACTCCTTCTCATGAAATTGATTGCTATATAGTCAGTGTACTCGTTTATATACACTCTTGCGTCCTCGTTGGATCCGAGGTTTCATTTTGCTTACGGCGTTAGCGTCGTTATATTTGTACGTACCGATGGCTCAGTGGGTATGGCAACATCCTACGGAGCGGACGGTCCCGGGTTCGATTCCCGGCGCAGGCTCTCGCATATTCGATCCTGGGGAACAGGCGTCACCCCTGAGCTTCCATTAGAGAGTCCAGAGCTTAGGGGTGGATACTGCAGCCTGGCAATACCAGCTGCTATTCCCCTTCCCTTCCCTGCCACACACATATCGCCTTTGCGACGCGAGGGGTAATTTTTAAAAAATATTGTTAAATATTTAAAAGAATTCTAAAGCTCTGACAAAGAATGTAAAACAATAAACAAGTATAATTGTCAACAACTGAGTATTAGAAAACCGGTATTTGATGTCGGTGGGATAGAACGAGAAAACGAGGAGAAACGAGTTCGGTACAGCGCCGAAAAATGGAAACGAACTGATTGTCTGGCGAATTCTCGAAATAAGACAGGTAATAAAGGATTAGGTTAAACGACAAAGATAGCGGAAGTTAAAACACTAGTATTACTGTACTTGGGATGAACCGACATCAGTGAACGACTAAATCCTGCAGTTGACTAGACACGTGACATCGTTATACTGTTAGTTTTATGACAATTAGAGCAAACGAAATCTTCGGTATTTTTTGCAATCTTTACAAAGCACTGGTACACAATGTACTATCCGCACGGCGTATCATGACTGAACAAATTCCTCGATCGCAAAAAAGTACGATAATAGATAATAGTAGTAGTAGCAATATAAATAGTCCCTGGGCTGATCATTTAACCCCATCCATGGGCCTCTCCGAGGATACTGGAAAGCACGATACGAGCAGTTTTTGTAGAAACTTGCAGATATTGGATCACACAAATAAAAAAGTGACCCTTGGTTTGAATGTAGCACCGCAACGAAATATTATTTATTCGAAATACCGACGAGACCAATCGCGGTAGCGTTCATGCGAATTAGTGCATTTGCCGCCAAAAATTTACGTGCCTCTCCAAGCACCTAGAGAGGAACTGAATCTCCTGTAGTATAGTTCGTTACAGTAATGACACACGACAGTAGTGTCAAATAAAAAAATTATATTTAGGAGAAAACTTTAGGAGCCAGTCCAGCTACGCGTTCGGAAGGTCTCTGGTGGATAAAGACGGCACCAAACGAATTGCATATGACTGGAATCACGTAAAACGATGAACCGTACACAGAGATAGTATGGCGGATGGCTATGGCAGAAAAGTGGGGAGATATTTTTCCTGTATCGGAGATTTCGTTTGCCGATACAGTAGAGGAAAGAAGCACCCAGTTTTTTGCCCAACACTTGAACTTCAAGCGCGGCAGCGATGAATAGGACGTGGAAGAGCGGGAAGGCGTCAAAAGAGATTATTATTTATTTATTTTCGAGAATCTTGAGCTGATTGCCATTGGTAGGGTGTCTCCGCCCTCGACTTACTTTGTCGTTTATTCCCTTTGTCGCGTCACGAAATTAGTCGAGACCAGATGACAATATCACGTGTACGGAGTCGAATGGCTATTGCGAAACTAACGAAACCGATTGCTATAGTAAATATACTGCTAGTGTGAGACCTCTTCTTTGGTCGGTCTGCCGTAGCATGCCTCGACAAGGATGGAGTGATATTAAATAGTTCAATTTCATTTTCCACCTGTTATTCTAACAATTTGTTACTATTACATCAGGTTTACAGCCTAAAAAACTGAATTAAATATATAAAGACATTAACAATTACAGGTATATTGCTAAACAATCAAAATATACAAAGTAAATATATCTAGATATTAACGACAATATCAAAATATATTTTAGTAAACATAAAACGACATTGACGGGTAGAAGCGAAAATGTCATAATACGTTGCTTAAATCAACGTGTGTCAGATAAATAAAATAAAATATATAATTGATCAATTAAAATATGTTTGTCCATATTTTTACAAAGACACAATTGAGAAAGCATGAGCCTAAACAGCAGATCTTGACAAAACATAACTGCTAAATCGTCGTGAATTGCAACCTAGCTAATTTTAAAATATATAATCGAGCAGAGGCATGAGCGTGGCACACCCATTCAAAACGACGATGAGTTGGCTAGACTCCAAAATTTAAGTAGAATTAATTAATATTTTTTGACACAATACAAAATTATGAATGAACATACCTTGAACTATTGTAAATGCCCAAATGTAAAACAAATCAATATCAAAGACTTGCTATACTTTATTAAGTTGGTCAATAAACATGGCGGATTTATTTCCTAACTAATATTAAAGGCGTAACACGCCGCGCCACCTATGTTTGGGTCTCATTACTAACTTATCGTGGAAATCAATGTGGGTTGCGTAGGTCATACTAAAAATGTGCTTCGCGATCTCCCCGTTGATTATAACGTAAATTTAGCATATTGTTAACGATTAGGAAAAAAATATCGACAGTTCCTCTTCTTGATATCGATTCGGACCGTCCTTCTGCTAAACGTTTGAATATTTTCCCCTAAATTTGAAGGATTCTCGTATTTGAGATACATCCCCGGCCTATTCGTTTTGCCCTAATGAACGTAGTATATGTGCACCGGCATGGTTTGTATATTTGAATGGGGGTGTAAGGCGGCTATACGGTGGTGGGGGAGGGGGCGTTGGGAGTTTTGGTGTGCCGGTTGGCAAACAAACTTCTCGTGGAAAACTATTGGGCGACGCGAGTGAGACCGTTGTCAGTCTAACGAGAGAGGAAGATCGAGCGAGCAACCAACCATGGCAACGACTATCGCCGAGCGAAACTGCATGCTGAAAAGCTTTTGGGCGCTGCCAATTGTTCCCATCCATTCACCCTCATTACATGGCTGAAGAGCAGCAGTGATCCTCCTAGGCCCACGAACCCAAAGACAAAGCTCATCGCGATTATCATGAGGCATTAGAATAATCGATTACAATTATAAATTATAATGAAGGATAACCATAAATTAATATTTTAAACGCCCGTCAATGTGGTTTTTGTATGCAAATATACAGTAAATATACAGTAAATACAGTAAATACAGTAAAAACAGTAATACAGTAAATATACAGTAGCTGTAAATGTTCACTTATAATTTTATAACTAAACCTGGAATCTTGTTTCCTTGATTTGTACTTTCCAGATTTGTACCTGTAACACGAATGATGTTACGGCTCATGTTATGATTATTGATGATAGTTTTGTGTACAACTCGCGTTTTTAAACCTGTAATTTCTAAAAATACTTAATAATTATAACAATAATAATAATAATAGCGATTTTTGTACACCAATTAATTTTAAAGCAACATATCTACAACTACTCGTTTACAACCTTTTATATTTTTGTCTCTAAAGTTTTCTGGTTATGTCAGGCAAAAAGGTCAAGAAAGTCATAGTGCTCACTCTGATGAAATTCATTGCTTACTGGCTGACTATTTGGTCATGATTATAAAATACACGTTCAATATTAAAATTGTGAAGAAAACAAAATGATCATTCCTTTAGAATATACAATTTACAAATAAAAAGAAATACCTGGCACAAAAATTGTATCCAAATAATTTTTTTTAAAGTTGATTTTTATTTCCATTCGCCTTTCAATTTAAACAGTACAAAGTAAGGTAAATAAATTAGTTGTTTTTTTTTCGAATCTATTTATCAACGAAATGCCTACAATTTTTACCCAACGTGAAAAATGTATAAAACATAAAAGTATTTCTATCGTATTTCATTCCCAAACGCAGCGTAAGCAACGCCACGCATATCAGCTCGTGGTCTCCGGCGTACGACGCGTAAATGTAGAATATCGCCTGCAAGGCAATATCAAAGGTATTTGCATATTTATAGAACTTCCGGATTTCAATCTAATTTCTATATTGCGTCCGGATAGCGGGGCCAGCTATTTTGTCGTCAACCGTCGTCGCGCTTACTCGCTTGCTTGGCTCGATAATGGAAAAATATCCGGAGAGAAAAATCCCCGTCGCCTGCGAGCCACGCGTTTCACAAAACTGAGGACAAAGTGATGAACGGAATCGAAAAGGGGCGAACGGGAAGAAAGATCGACAACGCCTCCCCTTTGTTGCTAAGAAACGTGAACACTGTTGATTGTGTGACGAGGGTACGGAGGTACGTTGTAGCATTTCTGGTAAGGAATTGCTTGACGCGATTTGGCGCCTATGGGCTTATAAATTAAGTCCCAACAATCGCGCAACAAAAGATGGGTTTATGAATTATGTCCCAACAATCGCGCAACAAAAGATGGGTTTATGAATTAAGTCCCAACAATCGCGCAACAAAAGATGGGTTTATGAATTAAGTTCCAACAATCGCCCAACAAAAGATTCTGTTTTTAGTATCGTCAATGAACCGACAATGAAATTTGTAAATATTTACAATTAAGATGATAAAGACGCACTAAATCATAGATTAAGTGTTTGTGTCTATTCTTCATTGGATCCATAGTTTGGCTGATATTTTCGTAACCAAGAAACTATTTTTAATTCTAGCGAAAATGATATGGTCTAAGAACGTCGCGCTCGAAAGATCTAGTCATCCCGACTGTTGGTAAATTGTAGAGCATCTGTGTCTTACACGAAGACAAATCGGGGGGAGCTTTCCGTAAGGCTCGTTCAGAGCAAATACAGGGTGATGCGTCGGGTAAATTCACCGTGAATGCAGGTTTGAAATGATTTTTTTAAAAGCGAAATTTCCGCTTTTCACAATCATTTTTTCTTAATTACTTTAATTACCTTAATTATTTATTAAATCAAAGCCATTTACTATTGGAAATTGCTGAAGCCGAAATTTTCGTATAAATTATTACCGAAATAAATAGTAATTATAATTTACCGATATTGTCCACTCAGAATTATTATGTTATTTCGAAAATAACAAAAACCAAGAAAGGAATTCCCTGTGTTTTATTACATAAAATATTGTTCACGATGCACTTTCTGCAAAGGTCAGATTTTTATACAGTGTACAATAGTTTGATAGTTGCAAGTCGGCATCAAAACAATCTCCACTTTATCAAACCTAAACTCTTAGTGCACATTGCTTTGCAATTCGAAGATGCAGCCCTAGACAGCCAATTACCATTGAGTGGGTGCGTCGCGGTATATCTTCTGTTCGATCACTTTTCCCTTCATTCCTATCCACTTCAATATCTCATGTATATCTGAATAGAAATTCCCCGAGTTCGACTCGGATTCATTTGATAGTCGGCACCGAAACGCTCGGGCAAAGCGAACGATACGATAAAGAGAGAGATGTAAGTTTTGATGAAGCTTCTAGTCATGAGCCAGCTTGGCGCAAACGGCTCTTCGTCCAACACGTGACGCATTTAGACCGTAAGTGCAGCCGAGGAATTCGATTACCCGTGCTGAACTCTGGTTTTCCTCCGAGTTCTTCTGATCATCGTTTCTATCTCTCTCTTCTACTCGAAGGAAGCTGCTACGTCCCATATACGCCAAAGCGCGCGCGAAACGTTCTATTGATTATTCTGTCAAAGAAACTTCATTAGCTTATACGCGGGAGCAGTGGCAACGTAACGTTGCGTTTTCGGCTGGTGACTAGCGCGGATGGCGGAACTCCGGGGTTAAGCTGCAATGCGCACCTGGAGGGTCATTGTGTCAGCCTCGTCGTTTAACATCCTGAGACCCCAGCCTAACCAAAGCCAGTTGGATTTTTATGATGTTGGCTATGAAATGATCAAAATGTTCTGGTTAAGCATTTGGTAAATTGAAAGTAATTGAATTTTGTTAATATACAGTAAACGTTAAACACTTGTTATTGACAATTTCTTGCTATTTTTCTCGAGACATTTTATTAAGTTCTTTGCGCGTGGCCTCTCTTTTATGGCTTTATAATGAATTCATTACAACGTTTTGTTCTTAAGACATTTCTTGAGATGGTTTGTGTACCATTTCTTGTGACGGTATTTATATTTTCTTGTGACGGTTTATTTACTCTACATTTTCTTGTGACAGTTTATTTACATTTTATTGTGAAATTTTATTGAGATTTTCTCGTTACAGTTTATTTCAATTTCTTGTGACAGTGTGTTTACATTTTCGTGTGACAGTTTATTTTATTTATTGTTTTTTGTGGAAGCTATTTACATTTTCTTGTGACCGTTTTATCATAAATTATGGGGAGATTTTATTTACACATGTAATACGTTCTAGGCAACTTACAACACTTCCTTACATAATGTTCAACAAGTATTTTCTGTCACCTCTATCGAATGATTATGTTACGAGTACGTTCTAATCATACATGTATTTTATAATAATTATTTCCTGCATATTTTTGACAAATTAATACGACATTTCAACAACCAATCATTTCTTCGAGCTGTCTATGCCATCGCCTATCCTCACATCTTAAAATAAACTGGAGCTAATTAGCTAGAAGTAAGCATTGAGCGAGCCCCTTGTGGTCGTCGTCGCTGTTGGAAAAGCTGTCACCTCGCGCATACCAACGGCACTGGCCTCAGCTGTTGCTTATCGATCGACTAATTATGCGTTGTCGACGTAACACGGTAGGAGGGGTCATCAGCGTGGCCCAGTCAATTTGCGTGCACACTCCTCCGTGTGGTTGACCTCGTCAGATTAGCGCACTTTGCTAGAAGAAAAGTTGTCGCTTGGTATGGCTCATCATCAATAAAGGTAGTAGAGGGGGGGAGGGGATTCTCATCGAGTGGCCTACAACGCTTTCATATACTTTCCAATCGCAGTTGGTAAACGTTATTTCGGATCCCACCCTTGATTGGTTTATTATCCAGTCCAGATTCGTACCAGACTCGTGTCACACGAAGGAATGTCCTCGTTAGCTTGATAAATGCATTTTTCTTAGGGTGCTCTATCTAGGAACACACAATCATGTATGATGATAGTGCCGCTAGTATTGTCTAATAGATATTGTTCATAGGAGCCGTTGTATTGCAAAAGTTAAAAATTGAATTTATCTTCGACCAGAGAAGTGGCTTTCGCCGTTTCACGATGCATGTACAGATGTATTGTCTCCAGGATCCACAGAAAAAGTGAAGGGAATCGACTATCCAAACGATAGTATATATCACAAAACAAAGTATCGAACAATAATCCAAGGCAATAGTAAAGTTCGGCTGTTCTGATATTAAGGTGCCGCGTGGCTCACAGAAAGAGTCACACTATTTGTAGTTTTTGTGTTTACGTAACTGTGCAAATATTTTTTTATACTAATACTTTCCTTCTCTGTATTTGCATAAAAAGTTCGACGATAATACAATAAATTATTATCCAAGAAATTATCGTTGCCCGTATTCTCTGGTCGAAGGTAAATTAAATTTTTAACTAGTATTGTCGCCGTCTAATGCTAATTCTATAATTAGACTCTCACGTTGCACACTATGGTAGAATATCCTGTTGGATCAAAGCCTATCGCGGAGGAAGGCAATTGCAATAATTAGATAAATAGTTTTTCCATTCGTTTTGTAGTCATGTTTTGACGCTGTTACCAGAGTTTCTCAGGCCGTTTGAGGCTCAATTGATACACTAGTTCCATACGACTTCCTTCATTTCATTCATCAGTTGCATGATCCACTGAACGGACCGTCAATGAGGTGTGCACACTTTTTTCACATACTTATTTCATTTTTGCATGCATTTTCCGGTACATTTACTTTCAATATTTGTTGTGGAATCAAACACAATATTCTCCGATCCGCAAACGGACGCGCTACTCACTTGACCAAACGTAAAGCCAGTATTTCACTACGCTACTAGTCGCCGCGACTGCACTCGCAGCGTGCAAATCACATCATCAGTACAGCGAACCGAGCGCCGGTTCTTTGAGCCGTTTTTGTTTTCGTCAGTAGTCGCTGGCTCCTGGCGAGACTCGCGCGGCGAGCGACGAGCGATGACGTCGTGGTGAGTCACCCTGTTCGCTGTTCTGATGCTGCGATTTGCGCGCTGCGCGTGCAGTCGCGGCGACTAGTAGCGTAGTGAAATACTGGCTTTAAGGACGGGTTTTCTATTTTAAAATGTGCTTCGTGTCAACGAACGTGACGTTCGTCTATCAAATACCACGTCTCCGAGTGAAGGGCATTCTGGCTCAGGTCCACGCACACGTCAACACTCTGGCGAACGCCAGTGCAGCGGCGCAAAAATGATAAACGAAGCCATTTGTAAGGATTAAAGCTAGAATTATCGCGGAGAAAACAGAAACAACTTGTCATTAGCCTCTCGCATAAAACAATTATGTTAATGCGGGGTTTGTCGGGGCTACACAACAACAGCGGGTGAGAAAATAGCGTCGGCTGCCAAATCACAAAAAAAAGTGCACGTGGAAAAAAATTGGCAGCGAAAGAAAAAAAAAACGAATGTAGTAATGAGCCACACACACATAAAAAAGGGATGGGAAGAGAGGCGAAGACTCTGCTTCCACATGTAGTGATAACATCAAAAACATGATGAACATTCTCAGCAACAATTTGCGAAAGTTTAGGAGTGTATTTTATTATGTTGCGATATGAGACGTAATTTAGTGGACGTTTCCCTGCATTAAAACGCGATGTAAAACATTCGTTTTATTTGTCGAGATAAAACATTTACGAGGATATTTCTGTATGTCACGATTGCTGCGTAAACAACTCTCTCTGAACAGGAATACTGCTCATACACGTTCATGTTTCTATGCTTGTCATGGCAAGGTTTATAGATTTGCAAATTTTCTGATAGTCACTCGTTCGTGAGGTAAACATAAAATAAAATTATTTAGCTAAGATAGTTTATCGCAAATGCCTCTTTTGTTTTCAAAAGTATTTTTTTCAACGGAGTCTCATTTATTATTTTGTCTTTCAAACATTCGTTTTTGCGAATCGTACAAGATAATGAAACGTTATTGTAAGGATCACAAATGTTATTTTATTCGTAATCGTTCGTTTTTGTACAAACACTTACAAGCAAAGAGTTCACTCTTAGTTTAGTTTTAGTTTTTATTAGCATATTCATATAATAAAATACAGGAACATGCTATTATCATCCCTAGCTGGGGGAAATTTCCCACCCATTAGCCACACCGAGGTGGAGGCTACGAGGGGTGGGGGCGAACAACTTCGAACTACAAAGTAGTTCCAATTTTCTTAACAATTTTGAGAATTTATTTAATACCGGTCAAATTTGTAAATATCTACACTGTTCATGTAAGTATTCTCTTCTTTCGGTGGGTAGGGCAATGTAAATGAGTTTATAACCTAGTGCTCAGGTGCTTGCTGGGGGTCGTGGTACCGCTCCCTGTAAGCTGCTGTCAGTCGCTGGTTGTTCGGTTAGTTTCTCCAGTGCGGCGACCGCGTGTCGCCATTCGTTTTAATAAACATTTTTGATTACGCTCAACATTTTTAAAGGGCGAATACACGAGCACGTGTAATTAAAAAATGAAAGGTTGCGTGTTTCGCCTTTTTTCGCAATCTCTCTCATGTGGAGCAAGCGAGCGCGCCGAGAGTACAGAGT
>JAUJYS010004657.1:0-11732 GCA_033995665.1 Melogona broelemanni | reverse complement strand
GCATTTTGCATAGAATTCAGTTAGAAGCGGCGCTGGCCACTTAATTGAAATGACTCTTTAATAACATTTAAAAAAAAAAAGATATGTATGTTTCCTAGAATACTTTTTATAGCGATATTCTCATAACTTTTTGGACGTAGTTGTGGATCTATCTTTACTACCCAACAATATCAATACACACACACACATAACGTCTAAACAATCGTTCAAAGAAACACATTCCTCTCACTCAAAAAATTGACTAGCATCACAGAAATAATAATTTTCAACTCAAATAAAAAATGGCGACCTAAAAATTGTGCCTTGGTCGGATTTAAAGTCCACCAAATGTGAGCCTTTTTTGTGAGAGTTTTCAGTTTAAAAAAATCTTAAAAGTTGTCTTGTTTCCGCGGGACCAGTAGGCGAGGAAACCAGTAATACAAAACAAACCAACATAAATAATTTAAATAAAATGCGTATATACAAAATTCGATTTTCTATCGATTCTGGTTCGTAATTTGCACAAATTTAAAGTTAATTTTACAAATTAGGATCACACAGAGCGAACGAAAAATCCAACTTCTAGTACAGGGTGCATAATAAAGTACGTGCGTTTAAGGTGTCACACGTGAAAATAAATAAACAGGTGCGCGGAGTTTCACTGATTCAACTGAGCTGGTGCTATTTTCCATAAATGTGCAGCCGTGCTTAAGGGATTGTGGTGACTTGTGTCTGTGCTGAAATGGAATATGAGTGCACACACAAAGCTGGCGTCTGGTAGCGATTCATATAATAGGAATTAAAACAGGAAATAGAAATGGTTAAGTGAACCGCAAATCGCATTGACTCTTAATTGCTCCCAGATTGCAAAATTAAATTAAAATTTATCAAAAGTGCAGAAGCTTATTGTCAAGGGTCTTTTCTTATTAATTGCTTATTGTAATAAAATAAATTTATTGGATTTTATTGTATTGTATTTATTGTATAAAATAAATTAAAATTACTCTATTGTTAAAAAGCAACACTTTAAAATCAATAACTGATCAATTTCATGGCTTCATCGCAATCGGTTCAAGCAAAAATGTTCGAACTCCAAAGACCCAAGATTGAAATGAAAAGGGGAAGGAGGTGGCAAAAAGCAAGCGGTGGCGAGCGGAAAAGAAAGAAGCAATTGACTCTTTGTGACGTGGAACGTGCGCTAAAATTATGCAAATTTCGGTCAGCGCAGCTGCTCTCTGACCAATCCTAGTCCGTGAGGACAACGACTCGACAGAGAGCAGCTACGGGAACAGTCTCACCACAAGACATGGGTCATTTCACGTGCGAAATATTGAATCACGTGCGAAATAGTGCACGAGATTCCTACTACTATTTTTATATTTCACGTGTTTACGTGTTCTTATTCACATTTCACGTGCGAATTGGTGAAACTGGGCCCGAGGTGACCGTTGACGTGATGACAAAAACAGACAGGCACAACACGTCTAGGGGTGCAAGACGGATAGAAAAATATCAAGTCCTACGTCTCCGGATGTGCGACTGAGTGGCGAGCGGACATCCGAACTCGTGCTCCACAATGAAGGGTCGCATGGGCGAGATGAGCACAGGTAGGGCACCTGCACATATTCCACCGCCACCGGAACAAGAAGAAGCCAGGGACAGTTGCATTTTTGTTTTTAGTTACGAGAAGCGACGAGACGACGGCAGCAGAAGGGTAGGAGATATAGCAACAAACAGGTTAAGTGGTTAGTGGTGGTGGCAAGGAGATATACGAGGGTAGAAATCGGCAGAGTGATGATGAGAAAGGGAGAGTGACGAATTATGAAGCGCGGCGAAAGGCGTGGTAATAAAATGTTTGGTTAGTTTGTTTCGGTACAGGGGGGAAGGGGGGAGAAACGGAGATATTTCGGAGGGTCAGATTTGGAAAGGTTCGAAAACGAATGAGAAAAAATAACATCCGGAGACAATGATTAGTGAAGAAGAGAGATTCTAAAACCGAACGAGGATCATGTTTTGCACCAACTGCTTTTTTGACTGACCCTCACAGAAAAAACGTGACACCAGCACAAAATCAAAGTTGAAGCTAAATTTGATAAGACGATATTTAAATCTTTTCATGGTGACTCATCTTTTGGAAAACATATTTTGATTCATTTCAAAATATGTTATTTGTAAATTGATAAATCTCAATTTACCTAACCAAGCACCGTTTTTTGTTCTAATCCTGACTTATTTTGACCTGCACCTGCACCTGACATAGGACAATGTGAGCGTCCAGGCGAGACACGAGGAGCCGCTAGGTGGCGTGTCGGTTGCTGTGCACTTACCACGACAGGGATCGTTCTTGACCAGGAACTCGTCCAGGGCCACCCATCCACCTCCCACTCGCACCATCACTGTACTTCTCAAAATTCGGACCAAACGCAACTTTTGAGATTCACCGAACTGCAAAGGGTAGAAACAAGTGCGACTCACATTAGATTCGAGACGAAGATATGAATAAGTAAAAAAATAAAACATCCACGAGGCAATTACCAGATTCAGACGCTATTAGATAAATTGTAGTAAAATTAAAAAAACAAAGATTTTATAAAAGTAAAATTTAGATTTCGAAGCTCTAAACATTCTACACATTCATAGAAGATGAAGTGTCATCATACTACGAACTTTAATTTATTCTACACATGCATATAATTAAATATTTAAGTCTAAATTTTAATTTAACGGTTAATAAAATATGATCAACAAGTTGACATGTCCAGCAATAATTTTCAAAAATCTTCAAAGTATTCTTAAATACCTTAAAAATCTTCTAAAACCTTCTAAAATCATCAAAAATTTTCAAAAACCTTCTGAAATCTTTAAAAAACACTTCGAAAACCCTTCTAAAATGTTCAAAAACCTTCTGAAAACTTTAAAAAACACTTCGAAAACCTTTCTAAAATCTTTTTTTTTTCGAAAACGCTCACTCAAGAATCTTCCAAAACTTTCAAAACGAAGTCGGGAATCACTAAACTATTTCCTACATACCCGGTATTTTCCTTCTCCGACTTGGCTGACTTTGAATTTGTTGGTACACGTGCACTGCTGCACCTGGCGTTGAACCTCATCTTCGATCACTTCGGCGTCGGTTAAAGGACGCGTGTTCTGCCGAAGAAAAACAACCCAACCATTAGAGTCACGACGACGTCAACAAGATGAGGTCATAAGACGGCTAAGGACGCGGTAGTGGTGGTTAGGGGAGGAGCACACGTACCTCTCTCTCGGGTCGCAATGCATCCACGAACTCCTTGATGTCGATGAATCCGTCTCCGTGATCGAACATGTCGGCGACGGCGGTCAGTTCCAGTCGGCAGGTGGGGAAGCCTGACTTGAGGATGCCGCTGGTGAATTCCTCGCGCGTAAGACGGCCGTCGTTGTCCTTGTCCATCTTGCGGAAGAAGTCCATGATGCGAGATTTCTTGTTCTTCATGAAGCGCAGGAACTGCAATTGCAACCAACAAACACCATCGTCGTGTTAAACATTTTCGAAAACTTAACTAACTCGAGTGAAAATGAAAGTGAAGATTCATTGTCAAACAAAAACTATAGTTTTTTTTCTTGGTTTAATCATCTGCTTTCATTTATTTTCCTTTTTTCCCATTTTTTCCTTTTTTTTCCATCCCTGGTCAAGGATTCCTTATTTTATATTTTTTTTTTCATTGCACGAAAAATATTTTTTATCCCTAATTTGCGTTTACCATATTTTGGAACAGAACCCCACAATTATTAATTTATTTCTAAAATTAAAATTCATTTTTAATTTCTATTTTCGTTTAAAACTTAATTATCCATATTTGGGAACAGAACCCCACATTTTTTCAAATTATGTTTCAAAATATTTTTTTTATTAAATCACCGTAGTTCCTAGTGCACTGCAGGATTACTGCACTCTCGTGTCTCTATGGAGATAGGTGAGGGGCAGAGAAGGGAAAGGGTGGGGAATGACTGCTGGAATAGCCAGGCTTCTGGATCCACCCCTAAGCTCTGGACTCTCTAATGGAAGCTCAGGGGTGACAGCCAGTACCCCAGGCTCGTCGAATAAACGAGAGCCTCCGCAGGAAATCGAACCCTTGACCGTCCGCTCAGTAGAATTTTGCCATACCCACTGAGCCATCGGTACGATTAAATATGTTCGCATGACAATTTACTTTAATCGATTTTTTTACTTTAATCGATTGATAGAGCAGAAAATATCAATATTTTGTGAAGTAAAATTACTAAAAAACTATGTTGATAATTGCTTTTTAATTAATTACTATTATTGTTGTTAAATTACTTTTTTATCATGCTGCATTGATGATAATAAGTTGGCGAGCTTAACATAAAAGACAATGCAACTTATATCATTTGGCTTCCCAGAGGGAATAGAAATGTAGAGATAGAAAGATGGAATTTGCATCACTTACGCGCTTTCGCCATTCGTCCTGCAGTTGTCGCAAACGCTCCTGGAGGCGCCTCTGTCGCTCGTTGGTCAGCAGCCACACGCGGCGCCACTTGTCGAACAGTTCGCGAGCGCGAGGATTCTTGATCGCTGGCTCGGCGGCAGTCTTGCTGCTGAAACCAAAAACATAGACAATGGCATTTAGCAACATTCTTATTTACAAATAGATGACCTAACATAACTGAACTAAATATCACAACAGGATAATCTCAACCACTTGAGCAATTTTGAGTGTTGGGTAGAAACAGAACGGAACGGAAAAGTTCCTTTCCTAGGGACTGGTTCCTATTTTTTCAGGAACATAGGAACGCCTTGAATCCTTTCAATTTTTGAGTAACTGTAGCGGGAACTGGTTCCTTTTTCTAGCGGAGTAACGGAAACTTGAACTGGTTTCTTTTGAAAAAGAACGAACCCAACACTGGCACATTTTCACCAGTACCCCAGGATCGAATAAACGAGAGCTCAAGCCAGGATTCAAACCCGGGATCGTCGCACGCATGGCGAATGCTGTAAAATGAGCTACGACGACCGTGCTCTCCGTATGCTCCAGCATTCAGACAGTGAATTTCGGGTCGAATGCACTCGAACAGGAACAACTTCGAACACCTTTCCTGTCGTGGAAAGAGTGGGCTGTATTGGGTGCCGGGTTGACTGAACTAAATATCGTGTTATGCTAATTTCTCACCAGGTGATTTCCGTTCCCAGTTACGATCGATCGATCTCACTGCTCCGTATTTGAGCAACTAAGTCACAAAAATTGCCACACAATGTCTTGCAAGAATAAAACAACCTTCCAAACCGCTGTTGGAAACTCAAATTGTTGCCAAGAAAGGAAAAAAAAACTCACGCTGGTGTCGACGTTCTCGGCAGCCTGGTAGGTGTCGGTGACGGTGCCGCGTGTCTCGCATCCTTGAAGCGCACGTCCTTGACCGGCTTGGCCGGTGTGGCCGTCGCCTCCTTGCCCTTCATGGTCTTGTCCTGCGGCGCCGGCGGGCGCTTGGCCTTGGTCACGCGCTCCACGTCCTTCTGGCGTCCGGTCAACTCTTCAGTGAACTCGACGTGCTCCTTGAGCAGCTGCTCCACGGCCGGAATGGATTCGGGCAACGGTTCCTCTTCCAGTTGGACCAGGTTGCGTTCGGCGCGGTTCAGGTAGGCCATCAGTTCGTCCAGTAGACGTTGCAGTTCGCGGAGGGCGGTCAGGTGGTCGGCGAGACGCTGCTCGCGTTGCTTGGCCCAGACGGCCACCTAGCGGAGACGAGGAGAGATAAAAAGTAGCATTGGAAAATCTCTTCTGTAACTGAATTTAAATTATTGAAATAGTAAAGTAGATGTCATATAAGTTGAAATAATAAATGAAATAGTCAAGACTCTTCATCTAGTTCTTTGTTTCGGTTTAACGTTTAGGCCGTGGAAGAAATATTTTTCCACTTCGAATGAGCTCAATCAGAGCCCGTTCAAAGTGGGAAAAGGAATTTTTTTCCATTTGTTTTCATTTTAAAGAACTAAAAGTTCTTTAAAATTTGCACGATGGCGATGAGTAAATGTGTTTATTCAAAATATCAACTTAATCCATTATTTTTATTAGAAAGAAATTTCTTCGAACTATTTAATGAGACATTAATCATTGTAACTCGCTTATAACTCGCTTCCTGTGCCCGAAAATCGTAATCCACCATTTTGTCAATATTTTAAATCTTTTTTTTTTTTTAATTTTTAAATCAAAAGCCAAAATACAATCACTTTCTGTAACTATCACTCTTGTGATTATCAATTCGTTTTTATCTGTCTCGTACATAGTCGAAATTGAATTTAATAATTTTAGTGTAACACGTATTAGTTACCCCCGATCGGTTTTAATTTCCGTGCAACAAGTTTAGATCGCACTCACCTCTTCCCATCTGGACTGTATGATGGTAATCCAGTGCTTAATCACGGACACGGCATCCGGATGACACTTCTTCAGTATCTCCTCCGCCAACGCCACCGTCGCATCCTTATCCCTCTCCTTGGTCGCCATCTCGCGCAGGAACCGCCGATGCTCGTCAATCTGCGCCAACGCCGCCTCCTCATCATCGGGCAACGGACCAGCGAATCTCAGCTTCATCTCTGCATCCGACAGCCACTCCAACAGCATGTGCACCGCCTTGTGCAGCTCCTCCGCGCGGGCCAGGGCCTCATCCAAGCGCCGCTTCTTGCGCTCGGTCATGTCCGACACCTCGTCCCATTTGCCGCTCAGCTCATCCAGCTGGGCGCGGATGTTGGCCGCGTCTTCCTTGGTGGCCGAGCGCAGGAGGTCGTTGGCTGTGTTGCGGACTGACTCCATGTTGCTCTTGCGGCTGGCTAGGTCTTCGGTGAAGGCACGGTGTTTCTCGACGAGGGAGTTGACCGTGTCGAGGTCACCGTGGACGGGTTGTTTGTCGTTCAGGTCTTTGCGGACGCGGTCCAGCCAGTCAAGCAGGGCCTGCATGGCGTCCTTGAACTGACCTATAAGATTGCGGAAGAGAAAAAAAAATTTAAGCCAATATTTAAAATAAAATGAACTCGTAATGCTGCGAACTAAAAAAAAAAAGAAAGGGGCTCTACGGACGGAACGGAAAAGTCCCGTTCCTAGGAACTGGTTATTTTTTGAGGAATTTAAGAACGTCTAGGTTCCTTTTAATTATTGAGGAACGGGAACAGTGGTTCCCTTTTTGGTGTAAAGAATTCCTTTTGCCATAACCTTAAATTTTCTAGAGTACAATTTTCCAAGGTGTGTCGTCAGCGTCACAATTATACAGCATCAAACTGAAATTACTAAATATTTTTATCTGTTGAAAACTTTTAGTCTATGTCCGCAAATCTATATTTGTCCTTTAGATTAGTTTCTGCTAATGTTTATACGGAAAAGTTCTTTTAAAAATGAAACTAGGAACGTCCAGGTTCATTTTAATTTCTGTAAGAACTGTAACGGGAACTGGTTCGTTTTTTTTTCATGGAAGCAACGGGAACCGGTTCCATTTAAAAAGTAACGAACTGAACACTGAAATTTTAAACTTACCAGAACAGAGCAGGGCCTCCTCCAACTTGCGCTGCTTATCCACTGATTTGGAGCACACCGAGTTCCACTTGTTCTTGAGTTCGGTGAGCATGTCCTGAATGGCGGGCGAGTCGCTCTTGGGAGCCTTCTCCTTGAGGATGCGGCCGGCCTTCATGGTGGCATCGTAGGTGGGCTGCTTGCCACCCAGGGTGCGTTGGAACTCCTTGTGGGCGGCCAGGGTGCGCTTGATCTTAGCCGGTTCGTTGCCGGTTTGGGTTAGCATCTCGTCCAGCATCTTCTCGGATTGGTCGAGCCACTTGCACAGGTCGGACCACGAGTCGTGGAACTGGAGGAAAAAAAATCAAGAATAAAGCAAGATTGAGAACCAAATAACGTAGGGTCAAGCTAGCGAACGAGCACGACATCATTTAGTTAAATGATGAGCGCAAAAAGTAAATTTCAAGAGAATAGGCGGAAAAATTACTTGAACAAAAATGTGAGTGAATTTGCAAACTTTTAACCTCTCGAGAAAACAAAATATGCCAGATTGCTAGCACGACGATCAGAAAGAGACTAAAGAAAAACATGTGGTTGGATATTTTCGAATACCTGGTGGGCTATTCGATTTTCTATTGCAACTGTATACTACTAAGACAAGAGTTCAAATCTCGGTGGGACCTATTGTTTATTTGAATAAAATTGTATAAACGACTACAAGCATGGACCGCCATTTTCGATGGTGGAGGCCTGCCAGAATTAGCCTGGGCTTGGGGGCCGCAGGCAAAGGAACGGAAAATACGGTACATGTTACAATTTCTAACTGCCGTATCGTCATGCAAACTATCTCGCATTTTTTATTTTCTAACCTATATTCCGTATTTCACACTTTTATTATTTTGACTTTTGACCTCTCAATTTACCAACTACTTCAAATAAAATAGATTAAATGAGAAGTGACAAATTGAACCCTTACCTCCTTGGCCTCCTTGAATCCGTAGTCCAGCTGCCTGGTGCGTTCAGCCGCCTTGGACACGACCCGCTCCCAACGATGCTGCACACTGATGAGCAGGTTCTTGATGAGAATGACGTCCTGTTTCTGACTGAAGTACTTGAGGTGCGTTCCCTTCTTGTCCAGATTGAGCATAGTCTCGCGGTGCGTGCCAATGTCCTTCTGGAACTGTTTGTGATCCTCGATCTGCTCCTGGATGGTGGGCAGGACGCGGCTCACCGGCTTCAGATTGGCCAGGTATTTCTCCGAGTTGGTCAGCCATTCGACGAACGCCTGCAGCGCCTCGTGGAATTCCGTGGCTTCGCGCAGGGCGATCTCCAGTTTGATTTTCTTGTCGTTGGCGCGGTTCATCACGTTGTCCCATTTCTGACGCAGCGCCTGCGAATTAATCAAGAGGGAGAACACGGATTTAGCAGCGTAATAGTTCCAATTTTTTTTTTAAATCAGCGTAGTGCCTAGTGCATTACAGGATTACTGCACCCTCATGTCTCTATGGTGATAGGTGAGAGGCAGAGAAGGGAAGAGAAGGGGAATAGCAGCTGAAATAGCCAGGCTGCAGGATCCACCTCTAAGCTCTGGCCACTCCCTAATGGAAGAAGCTCAGGGGTGACGCCTGTACCACAGACTAACGAATAAACGAGAGCCTGCTAGGGGAATCGAACCCGGGACCGTCGGCTTCGTAGGATGTTGTCATACCCACTGAGCCATCGGAACGTACCCGGTATTTTTTAGGTACCCGGTAATTGACGACAAAAAACTTCGAATGAGCTAGGAGTCCCAATATGTTGAAATAAATAAATCAATCCTACCGTACAACAAAAAAATTATAAATATGAAATCGAGTTTTAATATATTATAATATTATAAATAAATACTATTTAATTTTTTTAAACGTTTTAAATTGTACAAAAAATACAAAAAAGGTCGATTTTTTATTATTGATGATCAATGACCGTCATCACTGAAGTAACTCAACACGAGATATTGTACCCCCTCTAATCGCTTGAGCAGTTGTGTAGGGGGCATGGGCTTGGGATGAAATAATGAAAGCCCGAGCCGGGGATCGAACGCGAGATCGCCGCACCCATGGCGGGAGCTTTTAATCGCCAACGGAACTAAATATTTTTTTAGCAGCGCACCAATTTTTTTTTTTAAATGCCAAATGTCAAATGCTTGTCAGTCTTTAACAAGCAAATGCTGTGAGGTTATTTTTTTCGTGGATGATTAAAATAAAGTAATTAAAAAAATTTTATCCAAAAGACGCGATACTGTTTTTATCTCCGAAATAAAACACCGATCACAAGACCTGCTTCTTACCTTGAGATTGTGCTGCAGATTCTTGGCCGATCCTTCCGTGCTCCGCTTCAGATAAGCACCACCCTGCGCTATCACCGACTCCACCTTATGCCGATTAGCATCCAACTCGTCGTAAATTTCCATGAAGCGCTGCAACTGCTCCCGCGCCGTCTCCGGCAGTCCACCCACCGGTTTACTGGTAGACAGGAGACTGTCCACATCGGCCAGCCACATCAAGAGATCCTGAATCTCCTGGTTGAAGGCCTGCGCCTCCTTCAGCGCGTCCTCCAACTCCTTGCGACGCTCGTTAGCCCGGCGTTGCAACTCCTGCCAGCGGCTGTTCAGCTTGACCAGTTTGCCCTGCGTGGCGCTGGCGTCTTCGCTGCCGCGGTCCTGCTCGATGAGTTGGCGGCCGGCGTCGTTGAGTGTGTCCACGCTGGATTGGTGGGCGTGAATGTCGTTCATGAGGACCTTCAGTTTGGCCAGTTCCACTTCAATCACCTGCAAGGGAGAAAAATTGGAAATCAAATGGGGAGAACCAAAAATTGGTGCGATTTGGCAAATTCAAATTAATTTTTTTTTAAATCACCGTAGTGCCTAGTGCACTACAGGATTATTGCACCCTCATGTCTCTATAGAGATGTGCGGATCAGCTGGAATAGCCAGGTTGTAGGATCCACCCCCTAAGCTTTAAATGACAGATTGATTATACTTGGCTATGTGTGTGAGACACTGACCTGCGGATCGCCGAACACGGGTTTGAGCTCCTCCAAATTCCTCTCCGTCTTGCCCATCCACGCGAACAGCTCGTCCAGCGCATGCTGGAACTGTCCCAGCTTGAGCAGGGCATGCTCCATCTGACGCTGCCGATCCACAATCCCCTTCAACAGATCCTCCCACCGATGATTCACATCAGCCAGCGGCTCCTTAATAGCCAGGGCCTGATCCGGCGAGGTGTTCTCGGTCAAACGCTGCGCCTGCCGATTCAACGCCTCGATCTCCACCATATGCGGATCCACATCGGCCTTGAACTCCTTCAACTGCTTAATCTGACCCTTGACCGAGTCAATGTCCGAGCCAACCGGTCCCAGGTTGGCGAATCGCTCCTCGGCCGTGTCCAAGAACTCGAGCAGGTTGTGCAGGGTGTCGTGGAAGGCCATGGCCTTCTCCATGGCTTCGATGAGGTTCTCCTCGCGTTTGGCGTACAGGGCCGTGATGTTCTCCCAGGCGTGGTCCAAGTCCTCGATGTGTTTTTTCACTTCGGGTTTGTCGGGCTCACCGCAGAGCTGCATGAGTTCTTGACCGGTCTGGCGGCATTGGTCCACTTCGGGTTTGGTCTGGTCGATCTCCTGGCGGAGTTCTTGCAGGGCCTCGCGTTGTTGCTGGATGGCGCTGGGCTCAACCGCCGGTGGTTCCTGGGCGTTCAGGGAGTCCTGGAACATGAGACAACACCATTAGAATAAAACTCGAAAACGATATCATTTTTCATAATTATTTTTAAAACATCCACGTCTAATTTTATAAACCTGTATAAGCATCTACACATATTTTCATTTACAAGTTTCTGATTTTGTTTCAATTAGATTTTTTTTTAAATTAATTTAACAATAATTTTTCGTTTTTGCAACATTTTAAGCATCAAGTTTTACACAAATTTGATGTAGTACCGGTAGTAGGATTGAAAAATAAACATTTCTAGTACTTAAAAATCAAAAAAATCATTTCAATATGACATTTTTAAATTCCAAAATAAATTTTATAACGAAAACAAATTTTAAAATAAATTTTATGTTTATACTTCTCTTGGATTTTTTTTTTTTTTTTAAATCACCGTAGCGCCTAGTGTACTACAGGATTACTGCACCCTCGAACCTCTATAGAGATTATGTGAGGGGCAGGGAAGGGCTGGGAAGGAGATTGGCAGCTGGTATAGCCAGACTGCAGGATCC
>JAUJYS010004656.1:0-11736 GCA_033995665.1 Melogona broelemanni | reverse complement strand
TGCAGCTGGAATAGCCAGACTGCAGGATCCACCCCTAAGCTCTGGACTCCCTAATGGAAGCTCAGGGGCGACGCCAGGACCCCAGGCTAACGAATAAACGAAAGCCTGCGCCGGGAATCGAACCCGGGATCATTGGCTTCGTAGCATGTACTACTTTGGCCTAGGCCTCAGTTGTATAATTGAAGTCCTCGTTTTCTGTTTTATTCAGTGAGTTTTGCCAAAACTCAGTTTGTTTCTTTCCCGGCGCTGCACCGGACCTCGTCCCTCTCGTTTTGTTTTGTAGACATCCTAACCCTCTATTACTTATTTACATCTTATACTTCTCTCACGTGTTCCCTATCTTATAACATAGGCGCTATGCAGGGAAGCAATCTGGGGAACTTTTAAATGCGTAATACTTGCACGTAAATTGTAACATTGTTTGCTTCATTTTGTAGCTAGGTCGCCTCTCATGACAGCTAATACATCTGTAGATGTTGATATATATTTTCCACGATTTTCTAAAACAATATATAATTTTTTTTTTTTATAACCAATGAACCACACATTATTTATTGCAACCAACAAAATTAATTTACCATAGACAGAGTTAAAACTGAGATTAATAAATACCTAGTACATTTAGATTTTAGATAAATGTGTTTTGATGAATCATTAGGTACTCGAAATTTGGTTGTATGAAATCTCTAAGACATAAAAAACATGATTTTATTTGAATTACACTCATAACATTGCTTGAGAAATAAACTCACAAAATAAATGGAAATCCAAGAGTAGATACTTTTAAGCTTTTTAATTTATTTCAATCATTTCACAAACATATTTATTTCTTCATATACAAACAGGTTAGCATATTAGCTACAATATATATATGAACTACTCGCAACTTTTTCGCACGATAAATAATTTTTGTACACACCTTAAATATAAATTCTATATACAAATGCAATTGACCACGTATGCTTTACAAATATGTTTATGAAAAAATACCCCAATTTGCAAAGGAGGTTTTTGGAATGTTAGTCAAATTTAAATTTGAAGACATATTTTTTTTCTCAAAACAAAATTGATACATATTTTCTTACTGAAGAAAAGGTTGCTCCAAATTGAAAATACAACTTGAAATGATTTTAAAGTTTTCGATAACTTTGAACAAAACTCATAATATCATGAAGTGAAATTAAATTAAAGATACATATGACGGATTTTAATGGTGATGCGATGGCGAAAGATAAAATATGCGTCGCTAATTTGTTTAGTGTTTATTTATTTATTTTATTATTATTTTATTTATTGGCATCTTCTAGAATTTTCCGCTGTCGGGCGCTGCTACGAAAATCAAATGACATTGATGTATTTAATGACATGACCTTGCAATGAACATTTTGGTTAGGCATTTTTGAATTGATAAATGAACTTACACGCTAATATGAACACAAATTTCCAGTCGCGTCGATGTAGCATGACCACACAATATTATGCAAAACGGATTCGCAGTTTAACCTAACCCTATTACAAATAGCTGACGATGCAGCCTGAGACAGAAAATGTAAACACTAACTGCTACAGCCTAAAGCTTAAGCGCTTAAATGAAAAAAATTACTGTCTCAGAACATCGACGGGTTAGGACGTCTTATGTTCAGAACGAAAAGAAAATAAGGTCCGGTGCAGTTCCGAAGAGGAAGGCGAATAGAGGCTGGCGAACTGTCTCTTATAAAATAACATTTCTGTTATTTTTAAATGAGACATCAGCTGAGCATTGTACGTGCAGAGACCGTGCGAAACATGTAATATGTAGTATTTCGCACATACTCTACGCGTAGGATGCTATATTGTTCGTAGATGTCATCTCATAAAAAACCTGAAATGTTATATTATAAAAGAGTGTTCACCTCTATTCAACTCTATTTATCTCTGTTCACCCTATTTTCGTTTTCCCCTTCGGGACTGCACCGGAACATGTTTTCCTCTTCGTTGTTTCCTAACGCACATGTTTACACATCTTAAACATCTACGAATATTTTCTACCATATTTTACGCATATTTTCTATAGACTAATACAACATGTAAGCTCTTCGTAATTAGTTCGACTAACACTGTACTGAACTACACATTATAATTATATTTTGATATAAGGCACCGGAAAATTCAGGTTGCTATATACTACATTATATATATTAATTTTTTTTTTTTTTTTTTTTTGCTACAGTAGAGAAATTCCCAACGCTTGTTCATAAGAGCTACAATCTTATTCACTGCAAATACACCTAAAGGTCCAAGAAGAAGTTTCACTACAAATTTGACGATGCTAGATTTGCGATGAAATTGGCCCTTTGCTTTGCAATGTGACCATAGAATTTTTTTTAAATGGAGAAATTTCAAATGTTATTTTGCCATTCGAATGAATGAAAATGAAATTGAATTTCTGGTTTAATTCCGAACGTTTAATTTAATTTGATCCCCAAGATTTGTTTGAACCGTATATGTTCAATTTTTTCGAATAATAATTTTTTAAATTTTCATGGAATGGTATGCCATTGGAAATTGAAATTGCTCATATTTTTTGCTCTCATGTTCAAGTGGTATAAATGCATTTGGGAAATCCTCTATTGAAACGCTAAACACTAAGTCTACCGCTACACGAAAATTGAGGCAAAATAGATTATCGAAATAAATAGTTATAATAAACAGTTGACTAGAAAATTCACTCTTCCATTCGAAATAAATTAAAAGAAACTCACGCACCCAATTTTGGGCTAAAGAGGGGATTATTTTCTCACGCAAAAACACTCGCAAACATGACTAGAAATTCCACCCATCCACTCGGAAATTTTTGGCCTGAAAGTGACACGCGAAAAATAATCAAATAAATAAATATATATATATTTTTTCTAAATGTCTATCTACGGTACTACGCACTAAACAAATATCAGCTACACAGTGACGCCAATGACATAACGCCAGCAATTGAGTAGTGATATTACACACACACACACACACATAATATGAAATATTCTTTGGTAATTCTAGCTATATCCTATAATGTTATGAGGATGATAGGAGATCCGATAATATCTGGTGACTCGTCGAACGCGCCTGAGATTGACAAACAATATGACATTTTACAAAAATTGATCATTGGAAGGAAGGCGAATTGGTTTCAGGAAAATTAAGCGCGGTATAATAATGTTAGATAAGATTTTTGTTATATTTGGGAGCATTGCGTATGTTTTCATGAAATGTCTGAATGTTAATTTTTTTGTTAATTTTTGAAGTGTCAATATTTGAATTATCTGTAATACCATTGAGTTGGCTTGAAATACAAATTTAAGCTAAAATTTAATAGTAATAATTTTTGGTGGTTACTGATTATCAAATTTTCATTCCTGTTGTAAAATTTAGTACGTTTTTATTATAAGTCAACTCAAACTGACTGCGAAAAAGATTTCAATCCAATGATCATTACTAAACTAAACATACTTAAACGAGGTACACACTAAGACTAAGTGAGCCTGCATGATTCAAAACACGACTGGATTTTGTTCATATTATAGACTGGATATATAGACTGGACAAAATTAAATATAAATTATTCAGCTTTGATAGCATTGGTAAAAATCACTGAATTAACAAGATCAAATTCAGAAAATACCTTCCATTAACATGAATACCAACTTGTTCATTGCAACGTCAACACCTTACAGATACAGTATCTGTCATTTTCGCGGGGAAATATGTATAATATCACGCTGTCGTCCCTACGCAAAAATGAAGAAATTCGAAAAGGTTTTGTATTGCAGTAACTAACTTAAAACTCACGTGCCCATATGCACCGACAACCGATACCAGAGGAAAACGATGTCTCTATGGAGGGTTCACACAACCGCAATTATTCTTTAACAAACGGCAACGTTAAACGATATACCAGCTAAACTATATTCGCGGTCATGTAAACGCTCCATAGTGCCACCTTTATCCTCTGATGGCTATATTTTTCCGGTGCGTACGAGTATTACATAATATTTCTCTGTATTCGCCATCGCATTTGTTTTGGCAGTGCAGAACATTTGTATTTGGTAGTGACAATATGACGTCACCTATTGTTGAAAATTGTACGCTAGAGGGAGACACTGATTAAAAACGTTTTGACGGGACGTTGACGCTGAATTTGCAGCTTACAAGTGCAAAAACAAAAAACATTGTTTTGGAACACTTGTTGCAGCTATGACAAAGTGGTGGGTAGTATCATCACAGTTGACAAACATTGATTATTTTTATCATACCGACATTAATATAAAGATGAGCCTTTGGTGCAAGCACGGCAGCAAGGAAACAAATACCTGTTACACACATGAAAATGAGTAACAAGCGTAAAACAATGGTCAACTGAAATACGACATTTCATAAATGATTCTTTAAGTGTGCATTTTTCGGTGTCTTTAAGATTTAAAACGCTATCTTGACATAAAAAGACGCTAGACGACAAAAGAAGTGGTTAACCTCTCATCGAAATACATATGTCACGATCACATGTCACGGTCACATGTCACTGTTACATGTCACGGTAAAATGCCACGGTCACATGTGACTGTGATCTATGTGTACATGTTCTAGCACAAGAAACACTCATTTGTTTATAATGTTGAGCAGAATTAGGGGTGGTTGATATGTGTGCAGAAGTTGAACGCTTCTGCACATTGAGGCACATTCATGAATATCGTTGAGAGATAAGATACTTTCGGCAAAAAAGAATACAGTTACGGTAGATACGAACATACATAGTTACGCATTTTTATGTATCGCAAATGATCGATATGTATCGTGGGGAAAAAAATATCGTCCCAATCTGAATGAGCACCATCAGACGGTTCACATGTTCAGCAAACGTTTTTTTAATGTTAAGAGTGAAGGAAATAATGTATTAGAAGTCATTCAAATTAAATTTAAAAAAAAATTAGATTGATAATCAATGTCCAATCAGTTAAACATGTATTTGTCAGTTGCTGTAACTGTAACTGATTAATATTATATTTTAATTTTAACTTAAATTTTAATTTAATTTATAATGAATGAAAATTTATTCGTTATTTATTCGATATTTATTTAGGCGTGCTTCCGCACTTTTAATTCGTATAAAATTGAAATTAAATTGGATAATTTTTTATTCCTTTTTTCTCTTATCGTGCTTCCGCACTTTTAATTCGTATAAAATTGCAATTAGATTGGAGAATGTTTTATTCCTTTTATCTCTCATCATAGTTTAATTGTTTTATTACTATTAACCATTCCAACCAATGTCCATCAATTTTATAAATTTGCTTGGACAATTATTTTTTCGTAGAGTTATTCTATAATTTATGAAATTTATGCTTATAAAAGAGAAAAAAAAATTGTTCAAATTTAAATCAATTTTTTACAAATTTCCTCTTTCATAATTTCCGACGAAAATTGTAATAATTTTGTAACCGAGTTTGAAATTTTGGGAGCAATTTTCAAATTCAAAAAATTCTAATCGCTTTTTCCCCTCTTTTAATTTGAAAACAGTAAACAACAACAGTCAGTCTGTCATCACGCACCCCCACCATACACAGTTCAGGGTCACCCAATTAACTTTTCGCATGACCCACATTAGGCACTCGTTCTCGAAAATTACAACGCATGGCACATGGAATTCAGGGAGGGGATGCATTGGAAAACCGCAGGGTAGACGCGCTCGCCTATGAAGATTGCACGTTTTGTCGTCCATCGTTTTCACTCCCCTACACGATTGGAAACCGCATTTATGGACAAATATGCAAAATTTAAACTTGACGATATCACTTAAACCCGATATTAATACAAATGTAACTTTTTTATTTGAAATAAAGCATTACGAGCATTTTACCCCCACCCGCACTCAGCAGTACCCGGCATGCAAGAGCTTTTGGCAAAACCAAACCTAATGAGTAGCATCGGCAAAATTTACAAGTTATATTGTTTATAACGTAGAGTTTTAGCGGTAAATTTCAACCAATTTGATACAGAATTAATTTCCACTCCTTTGAAATTAGCGATGACATTTAACTGAAGCAATCATTTAATAAAAACTACATTTTTTAAAAACGTTAATTTTCACCAGGCGCATTTAAAATCTGCTACAATTACAAATTGAAAAAATCTCTGTACATAACGCGAGAACAGAAATTTAAAAATGCCCGCTCTTTTGAATAAACCCCCACCCCTCTACAAGCCAATGCCTTACGAAAACGACGTTACGATGCGATTTTCAGACGCAGCTCGCTGTCTCCAGGTTCCAACACAATTCCCTGTCACAATAGTTGATCTCCGTAATTGAACAATAAATATTTGTACACACTCAATTTTTCGCTACAATGGCGCGCGGCTATAGCTATATATCTAGATACAATGTCGACGGTGCAGTGTATTAACAATGATATTGGTCGTGTGAACATTTCCAAAATCGACAACTTCACTAACACGATGAACGGAACTCACAACTGCATTGTACAACGGACGGCGTTGCAGCACGATTAAGTTGTCCCCCTTTGAGCTTAACGCTTTGGTTTCACTTTTTTTCAAAAATGGAAACCAGCGTAGCAAAAATAGTTAACTGCTACTGTTTCACAGACATAACGATATGTTTTTTTTGTTTTTTTCATTTCAAAACTCATCCCAGACACTTTATATTTACATGAACGCTGCTTTTTCTTCAAAAATAGAATTGTATATTAAACACGGTATATAGTGAACACAAAGACACTCATATTAAATAAATGAAAAAAACTCACACGCGAAAATCAAATCACACTTTTAAAATAGATAAGAGGACACCAGACTTTTAAAATAGATAAGAGGACACCAGTATATATACACTACAAATATGTACAGAGCGAAATACACGTAATAATTAAAGCCGCCAAATTATTTCGCAAGCTTGCTTTATGAAACGTAATGCATGACGATCATTAAAAATGGAATTTAAAAAATATAAAATATCGTGCATTGGACATTTTTTCGACAATTCAAATTATTGTAGTCAGGAGATATTTGAGCTCGTTTAAATATTATAGATCAACTTTAAAATTCGACAGATACGTGTTCATTGATATTTCTAAAATATTAATTTGCGCTCTTTATACAAAATCACTTTTGAATAATACCAGTATTTGGATATAAATTAATTAATTATGAACCAATTGCGTTGTTATATTTTGTCGTCTGTTTCTGGCTTTATATGACATGTCATACAAAAACACACGTATGAGATCATACATATATCATTAATTATCATCATAATCATTACTATTGTATGTGCTATGGTTAATTGCTAATAAATATATGTAACAACTGATGATTATCGATAATTACATAAATGCAGGCTGGTTAGGATTGATGATCGGGATACATCAATGAATACAACTGAATACGCAATTAAGCTTCCAAAGCATAAATAATTACAAAATAGTAGCAAAATT
Source organism: Melogona broelemanni (assembly GCA_033995665.1). Taxonomy (NCBI): domain Eukaryota; kingdom Metazoa; phylum Arthropoda; class Diplopoda; order Chordeumatida; family Chordeumatidae; genus Melogona; species Melogona broelemanni. The sequence continues at coordinate 4,261 of JAUJYS010004656.1, read as the reverse complement.
AGGATAAAATAATGTAGTCGGTTATTATAGTTTATATCTGCGCGTGATTGAGAAATTTTCATTGTTTAAAATGAATTTTTCGATTAAAATTCATTGTGCTTTTTGCAAATATAATTGCTATATTCAACCCAAGAATGTTTTGGAAGGGTTGAAATAAATTTTACTTCAATGGTGTCTAAAGCCACAGAAGACCATTGATAGCAAAACATATTTTCTATCAGAATGTGAATGAATAAGAGACTAGATATTCACACGATAGTCTTTGGTATAACTCGAGCTATTTTCGTAGTAGAATCTGTTGAATGCCGAATTTGATCATGTAGTAAAACTATCACTTGTAATCTAGAACAGTTTTCGTCCGAGACTTGACTGCATATAAATCGGCATGCAATTGAGCAAGTATATTTATCTTTGGTATTTCTTTTTTAAAGCTGATGAACTACCCTACACTACACCGCATAAATAAAATGCACAACCCCCATTCGCGGTGTAGAAAAAATATGCACGTTTTTGAAAGATTCCCTGCCTTGCTTTGAATACGCGTTTACATTTTAATAGAGCTTGAGAAAGCACGTAGTTCATACACATACGCGATAAAAATGATCAGTAGATAAAAACAACTTGTCAAATTGTAGTACATTTAAGTGATTTTCATTGCATTGTTATTATTTAGATAAATAAAGAATATAATTGACCACGGGCATGCCCCCTAACATCAAATTATATCAACCATAATTAATGACATGCATGTCCATTAACATTAATTATGTCAGCTCGTGGCGTAATGTGTAATAACTGTTATTAAATGTTGTTTTTAACTTTATTCATTATTTTATTAAAATTTTTATTGTAATTTTTTAACGTTGCTATTTAAATTTTTAAAAAAATATTCTCACTATTTCTTGTTTACAGGAATTCCGTCTCATTTTATTCAGATAATAGTGTCATTAATCTTATGTTTTTGTGATTTTATTTGTCATTTTGTGAAGTACGTGCTTTCTCAAACTGTCAGCGATCCCGAAAAATCCCGAGAGCGATAATTATTAAATGTACGGCTTTTTTTGGTGAACCAAGGCTTTACGCGTATGTCGTATGTAAATACCTCAACTAAATAAAAATAAATCTGAAAAAATTAAATAAAATTCTTTGAATAAATATGTTGTTTTTTTTTGCACTCAAACCCCAAGTCCTGCATTTGTGTTTTTTATTTCTCATCATAACACATTTGCGCGTATATAATTTTTATTTTTTGTTTGGGACTCGTCACTATCTGGGGGACTAGTAAATTCACACAAGGCGAACCGAACATTCAGGTAGGCATTTTGTTCGGAATACTCAATTCCGAATTTTGGCCACGAAATATAAGGTAGTTGAAATTATTATATTTATGCTTGTAAACAAATTATTTCGAAGTTAATGTTAAATGAAGTTTTGGAAATTATTTGACTCTATCTATATATTGTATGTTTTTCTAATGAACTGTTACCTGTTCAAAATTAAATTTAATATATATTTAATTTTTAAAAATGCGTAAATAATTAACTTTTTTAAATGTAGGCTCATAAAATATGCATAAATTGATTTTTGAATACTAATTTTGGCTATAAATTAAACTTGAGCTTTAAATTAAACTTTATTTTAAAAAAAATCGAACTTTATGGCCTGTCAAAAGATATTTGTAATCATATAAAATGCATAACTATATTATTTAAAAAAAATAATTGTTGCTTAAAATTATTCGATTCAAAAACAGAATCACGGTATTCACACTTGACACAATTATCTTAAATTTCAAACAGATTGACTAGATTTTCGTTTGATTGACAGAATTTGAAGTACGGGCGTCAAACATCGACCAACTACGCTCGTATTTTGCGGCTGACTAGAATACGCCTCCCAAAATCCCGGCTTTCCTCCGATAAATCAATAAATAAATAGGTTTTGGTTTCTAATTTAGGGGTTTCTACGTATATGATGCAATTGGAGATCGTCAGTAAAAGCTGATTCGACAATATAATGAGGAAACTCTATCTACGCTAATAAACTAAATTCTTTCATAGGTTCAATTAAAAAAATGGCGAGCTTGTTGACTAGTTCGAGATTATTTTATTTTCCCGGTAAATACTGCCTGGAATAAAAATAACTCACTTACTATTACTTTTTTTTTCTTTAAATTTTTTTATTGCAACATGGATGACACTTGCAAATTTTAATTTTTTTAATTAGATTTTTAATTGGTTATTACAACTATAGAATTATTGTCAGCTAAGAATCTAATAAAAATTTTACTATCTCAGCGAGTACAATTTCCGGCATTGTACCGGACCATGTATCAGCGAGTACAGCTGGCAGATGTAATAACGAAATGGCGCGCACTTTTTAAATAAAATTTTCGGAACTAATTTGAGACACTGTCGCAAACGCTTGACCGTTGATATCTCTTTGGGGTTTGTAATTTTATGAAATCGTGTTAGTTTTGACTAGATACATTTTAATTAATTAATGTTGTGTGTTTTAATAAGTGTAAGTTTTTTAAAATTTACTGTAATGAAAATTAAGGACACATCTTAATTCGTTGTTGTTTTTTTAATACTGTTACAGTTATTTTTCTTAATCCAATGTATATTTTATGTCAGTTATTATTATTTAAATGAGTGATTATTATTTAGTTCAATTAGTTATTGATATGATTATTTACTATAATAATTCAAGATTCAAGATTAATTAATTCACGATTAATAACTAAATAATTAAAGTTAGTTATTCCAGCTATTTAAATTAATAATTATTAGGATTATTCAAGTTATGCATTGTAAATAGTTAAATTAGTTATTATTATTTTTTAATAACATTATTTCTATAATTAGTCCAAAAGTCTACAATTACACCCGAAACTAACATGACAATTTATTCGAAACGGTAAAATTAATTCACAATATTTTTTTTGTTCTTCTAATTTTCAGGCTACATCAATGTCACGCATGGTACGCGGTAAGAGAAATTAATATTATTTTCAATTGTTTTTTTTACCCCAGAAAATGTGGTTTTGAAAATATGACTGCAAAATCTGGTCGAACACTCTTACTACGTTGCTCATTAGCATATGCACCCGCAAGCAGATGCGATACAACATACATCGCCAATATCTCACAATGTGCAAGCGCGGGTTTCTACCCGCTCCCCCTTAAACGAGGGCTCATTGATTCCAATGCCTGCGCCTTTTCGGTTTGACATGTGCTGCTTGTACGCGTATCGAGTATGTACGATTCGAAAATGGCATCTGGTACCGCGCTTATACATCTGTCGGCCCGAAAGTTAACGAAAAGATTTCTATAGGTTATTGCGAATCAATGCACGGGGGGTTGAGAGAAAATATGCGGGGACACTCGTACTCATTTCGCAGGCGATGTGACGCAAAATCTGTTGTCGCGCAAGTTTTTTTGGGGGACAAATGTTGTAAGGCTGCCTATGCGTACTGCGCACAGCAATGCCGTGGCGAAATGGTGACACCGCAAACCGAAATGACTTAAATGATGTGACAATTTAAGAATCATTTTTTGTCGGATAGCCGAACAGTTATTTTAATTTATTAAATTTCGTACGAACTTTTTGGGTAACAGCTTTTGAATAATTTAAGTTGCATGACAAAACTGCATTTTAATTTGTTAAATTGCGTTCCCAATTTGTGTGTCACAGTTCTAGAGTAGAATAATTTTTGTTCAATAGCCAAAATGTGTTAAATTTGTTCAATTTTGTTTGAATTTTTGATTGAAATTTTGTAAATAATTATAGTTCAATAACCAAATTGTGTTTAAATTTCGTTAAATCTGTAGGATAAAATATTAAGATGACTTTAGCAGGTCACAAATAAATATCTGTGAAAATAAATTGGAATTTAAGATAATGGTGGCGCGTATGCCAAAAAAAAAATGGTTGTAAATTGTGACACGATTTAACATGTTTCGGTTTGCAGTGCATAGGTTTTACTTTATTATCCATGTTGCTTTTTATCAGAGGAAATAAGGGGATAAGAGCATAGATTATGGCATTTGTTTTAGCTTGTGTTATTTATGTCTTTAATGTGATTATATGAAATGGGATATAGCTGGTTTAAATGAACCTAGTATTAATTAGACTATAAATTAACTTTCTTATTATGTAGTTCTACGGAAATTGCCGTTAGCCTTATCTTCGATTGAGTTATTTTACAAATTTAACGGACATGAATCGACGCAGTGCAGCTGTGCTTGGGGGGGGGGGG
>JAUJYS010004655.1:0-11737 GCA_033995665.1 Melogona broelemanni | reverse complement strand
TTTGAAAATAAGGAGTTGATCAACACCCATGCCAAGTTTTAAGAAAATCGGTTAACTTTTCGCGAAGATATGTTAAAATGAATTTAGGGCGCCTTTTTTTGTGCCCACCCTGTATATATTAAATGAAATGCATTTGAATAAGTTTTACAAGCATTTTTCTTGGTTAACTTTTCGGAGAGCGCCAGGCACCTCCATCGTCCTGGGCGTTTTTGAATTAAAAATGGAACAACATTTAATAAATAAAAAATTCAAACGAACGTCGACAATTCGTGATTAATTCCGGTCACAACGTCGTGCAGCCGCATTCATCATAAGGAGATGAAATGTGCACATCGGCTTCAACTAACTATCTAAAGTTGACAACGTAACGTACGGCACACGTACCTTCGAACCAACGATTCGGAATAACGGATCCGTTTGTTGGCTCCAGTCTAGAGAGCTCGAACGATGGCGAACACCTAACAGCTGGCTGCAGCATGGCCACAACATTGGAAACTGTCGGGGGCTAGGAACTGTACACGGTGACTGACTAGATGAAATGGAGATTGAGCATTTTGACATCCCCCCCCCTCCGCCCTCCCCTCTACCCTACGTCACGCCACGCACAGGAGCAACGACGCACAAACACACCAAAGTCAGTCCTCCTCTCGAATAATCCATTGTGAGGCCGGTTGAGTGTGTGTGAGCTCATCCGGATCGGACGCGAAGAAGGAGTGATAATGAAAAATACAAGACTAAAAATGCAACAAAGAAGCAAACGGAACGACGTACATGTTGTAGCAAGGAGAGAGGAAGGAAGGAGTTCTGCCACGCGGGAGATCGACGCCATTTCACCACCGCAATAACAAGAGACTAGCCAAAACCCCGGATCAATGCAGGCATCAAGGGAGGCGGGGGGAGGAGGCGGGGGACGAGAAAAAAAAGAACCGTTCAGGCAGGCCTCTTCACCATCCTTCATCCCCTATTCCCCCTCCCCCAGCCTTACAGTCGAGAGACTGTACGTCGTCAACGAAATAGTGGAGGAGCCATTTATATAGTTGAGCTACCGGGGTCCCGTTCGACCACCGCACTTTCTTGAAAACGATTTGTGATTGCGAGCGAAACGCGAGACACCGATGGGAGGTTCCAGCAAAAATTTGGCGTGTCCAGAGAATTAAATTGAGAGTGCAAAAAATAAAACCAGAGTGCAATCACATCTCCTAAAGTGCAATTGCCATGCGCGTACAGCCTCAGCACCTCATATCTCTAAACAAGATAAATAATTTAGAAGCTGGTATCACTGGATCTCCCCAATATACATTTTTTTGTGGGGAAATTCCCATCACTGTAGTGAATGAATATGAAACACAGAATATTCTGTACCCTTCGTGTTGCTTAGGTAATAGGTGAAGCCAGTGAAGGGTGCATTTTCATTAGCAAGGTAATCGCAAGAGGAATACTTTCATTTTTGCCTTGAGAGGATCGTGGTTGAGCAGCGGGTGACGGCCCTCAATTAATTAATTCATAATGTCCAGTTGTGTGAGGAAGGGAGGGGGGTGAGAGGAGAATGGGCCACCAGTATTATCATGGGATCTCCCAATAATAGCCGCAACGTATTGGAACTGTGTGCTAGTGGCGATTTCTGATGTGGATGCGAGTGGAGCTAGTTGTTATCCGACGACGTCCCTGTCGGTGGGCCACCAATCGATTTGCTGCCGCTGTACGAGACACGATCGATATTGTAAATAATAAAATCAGGATTTTGTTTACATTATCGATCTGACGCGCCCGCGGTGAAAGCACACACACACACACGGACACGAGCCAATCTGCAATTTCAGGCGAGAGACCAATCAGGGCAAACACAGCACGAGCGGGGACTTTCGTCGCGTGAGGTGGGCTTTTTTGGTTTCGCTCACCCGAGCTCGCGCGATTCCAATCGTACCGACTGCACCATCTAGCGGAGAGTGGCTGCAACAGAGTCGATAACGCCACTTTTGGCATCAGCACCAGTGTGTCACCACCTCCGCGTGCACAGTGTTAGGGTTCGTTCTTTTAAAAAAAAAAAAAAAAAAAAAACAGTTCCCGTTCCCTTTTCTTCCATTTTTGCCTTTAAATTGCCTCAACATACTTTTTTTTTGTTCCTCCTATGAACCGAAAGAAAAAAAAGGAACCAGTTCCCGGTACAGTTCCTCAAAAATTAAAAGGAACCTGGAAACTTTTTCTCCTTCTGAAACTTCCTGGAAATTTTCTATTTCTTCAATTAAAAAATATTAAAGAATATTTGCGGGATAATATTTACAGGGCAAATGTAAATTTGCGGACACAGACCAAAATCTTTAGCAATTTCTGTTCGATGCTGCAACATTGTTCCGACATTGGCGACACGTCGGAAAATTGTACTCGTAAAAAATTTGAAGGTAAAAGGAATCATGTATACGGAAAAGGAACCAGTTCCAGTTGTCCTTTCTCTGATGAAAACAGGAACCAATTTCTGCGTTCCAGTTCCTCAAAAATTAAAAATAACCTAAAGGCGTTTCTAAATTCCTGAAAAAAGGAAGCAGTTCCTTATAACGTGTGTTTTCTCCTTTGGAAAACATCTAAAGTCTGTGAGCACGTGCTGAATTTGTATAACCAATCATAATCGTTCGGATCAAAGTGAAACAACCTCTGTATATGTTACTACGCTTATGAGATGAACATTTTAATATGCTTGAATTTTTCCCAGGGGAAAGGCAATGGCAAACCACCTCTGTATTCTGCCAAAAGAACTCAGGGGGCTTCTGCTCCCTGAAGTCACCAGGTGTCGGGGGATCGAGGGTCGGGGTCCTGAGACGACACGAAGGACGACATCGCTTGTTGTTGTAGTAGTTCGACACGGTAACCACTAGGCCACCCGACACCTCTTCAACGCTAAATTCATGCGTGCAAAGCAATTCCAAATGCAATAATGGAATGAGAAGTGGGAATGGGCATGGCAAAGGGGTCGCTTACAAGAGAGAATAAAAACACTTTCTTTGGTGTCGCCTGCATTATAATGCAGACTTGCTGTCTGAGGAGCTCATTGTTGTTCCTCAATCGGTGACTACTTTTTGATGGACTGACTGGGGATCAGTTGTGGTGGGAGTCCATAAAAATGTCAGCAGTCCACACACAAGAGAGCGAAGGCGTCTGGTTGCCTCCTGCCTCCAGGGCACACCAACAGCCAACCTCACAAAATACACGGATAATTCACCGGAGTGTTTTCTACCTCTTTATCCAACTTGTAAAAGCGAGTTATTCTAGCTGCCACTGTGCAAGTGAGCACGTGAGCCTAGGAATGCCAGTATTGGGTTCGTTCCTTTTGAAAAGGAATTAGTTCCACTTCCTCACACAAAAAAAGGAACCCGTTCTCGTTACAGTTCCTCAGAAATTAAATATAACTTAGGAACAAAGAAACCTGGGACTTTTCCGTTCCTTCGATTAAAAAATATTTGAAAAAAAAAATTGCGGGAATTACTCTACAGGACAAATGTAGATTTGCGGACACCGGCAAAAAAACTTTCAACAAATCAAAATATTTAGCAATTTCTGTTTGACGCTGTAAAATTGCTCCGCTGACGACAAAATTGTACTCCTACAAAATTGAAGGTTAAGGCAAAGGAAACACTGTTTGCACAGAAAAGGAACTCCCGTTTCAGTTCCTCAAAAAAAAAAAAAAGGAACCCATTCCCACAGAAATAAAAGGAACCTAGAAGTTCCAGAAAATGAACCAGTTCCTAGGCGTGGAACTTTTTCGTTCTGCAACTACTTTCGACCCAACACTGTCTATGAATGCGGCTGGTAAATGGGCACTCGGGGTCTCTGACGAAATTGTGTCAAACTCAAACGCTTTCATTGGTGAACACAAGAGAGTCTCGAGAATAAGCGTTCACACGCACACAAGCCGAGAGAGAACATTACAATTGAATTCCATACTACGCATGTGCGCTCGAACGATTTTCGTGTATAGGCAGAGGCTCCCGCGTGTTGCTGGCGCCGTTACAAACACGCCGAAGGAATCTCAGCTATCCTGCCCTGACACCCTCCAGCATTCCCACCCTGACACCCTCGGGCCGTTCATCAGACACCGCATTTTAGGTGTCGCCCGTTCCCCGTGGTGACCAACTTCATAGGGTAGCGGGGATATTAGGGAACAGTAAGAAGACTGAACAGGGTTTTAATCAAATAAAAAGTATGTGAGCACAAAAACAGAAACACACGGTGTACATAAGGTAAATCGCCGAACCGGAATGATGTTTAATCATGACCAAATCACTTTCATTCAAAAATAAACTAGACTGACATTTCCCTAACGAATATGTAAAAAGAACGGCCACAAATTAAAAATTCTCCCTGCTTACAGTACTTGGAGTTCAAACAACATTCATAATACCATCACTGTACAGGATGGGTAGAAAAAAAGACACCCTAAATTCATCTTAACAGATCTTCGCGAAAAGTTAACCGATTTTCTTAAAACTTGGCATTGGTGTTGCTCAACTCCATATTTTCAAATTTCTCGCGCATTGATGTCACTGAAAAATATTCTGCTCAAAGGGGGCGCTGCATTACGCCGTCAACATTGGACTCGTCTCATTGGACTCAACATTGGACTCAACTTGATTCTAACTAGCGTTCAGTGAGGCGAACGAACAGCGATATTTTTTTACGGAAAACAAAAAATTACTATGCTAGGCGATGCTTATAAAACTTTCGTAAGAAATAATAACCGTGAATTGATTCATATACATTGAGATACGTTGAGACTCGGAATGAGCAAGTGGATGTACTAACCATGTCTGTGTGATGCATAGTTATAGGAGCAATCGATTGAAATATTTAGGTCTGTTTAGACTCAATGACTAGACTAAACATGCTACCATAAACTTCTGACGTGTATACGTCGATAGCTTCGGGTAAGACGTTGTCACGTCCAAAGACCACACACACGCAACATGAGTGACAATTGAGCCCAGTACGAGTCATCAACCAATGAAAATAACAATTAGTGGATTAGAAGGAGTGGCAATCAATAGTGCACCATGGTGTGTATTTAATCGCCACTACAACAAGAACTGGCGATTCAAAAAATGTTGGAATAGGAAAGAGCAGAATATAGAATGGGGCGGGCTGGAATATTTACAAGCAAGCAGTTGCCATGTTGTTGTATACAGACACGGTCGTAGTGGCATCTAGCATGAAAATCAAATAACACACAATGCAGGCGAGATTCGGGCGTCGCCTCTTTCAGCTTGCTCATAGACCAAACAACACCGCCGTGCACATTATTAGCATATACAGTACTATACACGGTGTGTACAGCATTTCGGTCAGGCCACAGATAACACATTTCTTGCCTCCTGCCGTGTACGCGTTCAAACACATCTGTGCGATATAAAAATGCATTTGATGTTTATGTTATTCTTTTTATTTTACGGCTTAACGTGTTATTCTTAATATTAGCAAATGTACTTTTATCTTTTAACAAATAATTGGTATGAAATTGTCATTAATGCCAGCAAAAATGTCATATCCGCAAGCAGCCCCTAAATATGTGGTTTGCGAATATTCACATTAAGTGAGCGCCACCTTTTCATTTCAGTTCTGCTGCTCATCTTTCTTTCCCGGCGCTGCACTACACACTACAGTACATCAATGTTTTATTTTTCTGTCGTAATCGTCGTACACTATTATTTAACTTTATACATGTTTAACAATTGAAGCACGGATATAATTTCTTAACTTGCTAATATAAGCGTTCATTTTCAATAATTTATGCATATATCGTTTGATCGAAGAATATTTAAACTTGAGCCAATAATTCCTTGCAAGAATTAATGAATGATGATGTCATACTATACATGTCATGCTAGTGTAGCGAAAGACATGGCATCGACCCATTGGGGCCCCTCAGCCAGCCTACATCATGTTAGGCGGGCCACAAATCGAAATGCGTGTTTCTTCCGCCTTTCTCGTTCGTTTTCGTTCGTTGGCATGGCGGTGTGTGCGTGATGCTGGTGTGAAGTGGGAACGCGTGGATCTCGTTAAACGCGTTAACAAACACCTTCCAAATGAATTTATAGAGGGAAACAGAGGAGGGGGAGGGAGAAGGACGACCGTGGTGTTGCGTTCCCATCGCCTCACCCACACCTACATACAACATATACTGTACTGTGTATGTGCTCTAGTACATGTACACCGTGACTCATAAGTATGCGAACCCCCTTCCCCCGCCGTAGCTCTACAACTCAGCTAAAAATGACCTGATTGTTATGAAATTTGCCACAAATATAATTCAGTAGGAATGACTTTTTCAGGTTGTTAAGTTCAAATTCCCCGCGACGAATTCTACATTTTAGAGGTGGCGCTGCGTTGGGGCCACTGGCGCGCACTGCATCGTCCGCTCTCTGCTCTAAACAATGGCGTTCACAGAAGAGATGAAATTGCCATCAAATTTCTGCGACAAAATATTAAGCTAAGGTGCGTAAAAAGACTGCTCAAAATAGCTCTAAAGTTCGCCTATATTTACGCCATATTTGTGCCAAATTTCATGAAAATCCGCTCATTTTTAGCCGAGTTCTTGAGCCACGGCTGAGGGGTTCGCTAACTTCTGACTCACGGTGTACTTGTAGATATTCTAGCCCATCAGATCGTAGATCCCAGAGTAAGTGACGTCAGGCAAAACAGAAAACGTGCAATTTATGCGATCTGGCAGAGAGATAGGCGAGGCGATGTTGCTGGTGGTGGCTAGAAATTAAAAGGCATTTTCATCGCGTTCCCCTCTCCTAACACTGTATACCACCCCCCGGAGGGGTGCAACATCATCTCTTTCCCCCCCACCACTCGCACCTTATGATTTTTCTACAAGACTTGTATCTCTCGCTGAACTACACGAGGGGAGCACCCGGGAGGTTGGAGGAAAGAGAGAGGGAAATAGGTGTAATTAAATTAAAATAGTAACAGGTCGTATATTTTGTCAGCCAACTCACAAATCAGGCACCCACTTCACTAAGATGTTAAAGTTAAATATATAATTTATTTAAATCATGGGAGCCGTCATGTCGCAATAAGCAAAATTAAACGCAGCAAAATACTACAATTAAGAAGAAATCCTTGATCATGAAGGTTGTAGGACAGCAGCGTTCGTATGATTCCATTAATGTAATAAACAATTAAAGGTTTGCATGTAATTTAATAAATAATTATTAAGGTGTATTAAATAACGGAAATTATACAAACGTTAAAATAAACAGCTACGAAACGTAGTATACCAACGTTGTTATCCTACAACCTTCATGGTCAATGATTTTTTCATAATTTTAGTATTTTATTAATTTTGCGTAAAGTTAAATGTCATGCATGTAAAAATGACCCAGTAAATGTGATATACCGGTATGTTTCTAAATATTATATTTCTATATACGATAAAACCCAGGACAGGACTGGGGCTATATAATTGTTTTTGACAACTAATAATCAGAGTAAGAAGCCCTGGCAATTGTAGCTTTCTAAGCAGCATACATATATTTTTTGACACATTCGTTACAAAGGTGGGTGTTGGTCCGGTGGGTGTTGGTCCGGTGGGGTGTTGGTCCGGTGGGTGTTGGTCCGGTGGGGTGTTGGTCCGGTGGGGTGTTGGTCCGGTGGGGTGTTGGTCCGGTGGGGTGTTGGTCCGGTGGGTGTTGGTTCCTTCACCGTGTCTCCCTCGCTACTCAGTTTCCCAGTGAAATTTATCTGGTATCGCCTATTTAAAAAACCTGCACGTGATTAGGGGGTGATGGTGGGGGTGGGAAACACGAAACTGGTTAAGCGGTTCGACGCCAGCGCCCCCTTGACGACTGCACACATATGCTGGACTCACGCTTGTATATGAAGAACCCGGTGTGTTGTTTGTCCTGCACGCACACACACACACACACTTTTGGTTGTCGAGCGCAAAACGCGCGGCGGGAGCGCTGGAAACAAATTCCCAGGTGTTAAAATGTCAGCGATAGCAGGGACTCACGCAGAGATAGAACTAGAGGTCTGTCTCTCCAAACGTTATATAGGCACACACACGCCACACAAAACAAACCAAACTACCGTCTATCGCGGGCATCACACTGCCAGTAGCTACTACGAAATGTTCTGGACCAAATGTAAGAAGATATAATCTGTTCAAACGGGGCACAGTTACTACAGCCACAGATATATCAGTTGGGCAGGGGGATGGGGTGGGGGGGAAAGACTAGAGGGGATTTATTCACAACAGTTGCCCAAATGAAAACACTCGTAGTTTATTTATTTTTATTAAATCACTGTAGTGCTAATCACTACAGGATTACTGCACCCTCGTGTCGCTATGGCCATATGTGAGGGGCAGGAAAGGGAAGGGGAATGACAGCTGGAAGGACAGGGGAAGGTTGCCGGGAATCCACCCTTCAGCTCTGGACTACTCCCTAATGGAAGCTCAGTGGTGACGCCAGTACTCCAGACTAACGAATAAACTAAAGCCTGCGCCGAGAATCGAACCCGGGACCGTCGGCTCCGTAGGATGTTGCAATACCCACTGAGCCATCGGTACGTACAGAAAGAACGTAACAACGACATGATTTTTTTAAATAGATTTTTAAGACGCTGACAACGTAATCTGAGGTAGATGTGGGTTTTTTTTTGGGGGGGGGGAATTTTCAAGCAGAATATGAGAGAAGTAGAATATATTTATGAATCTGCATGCAGTTGGACGTGTAACTGAACGATGATTATTAATAAGCAGTCACACCTACGCATTACAACAGCAGGGCGTCATGGCATAAAGACAACCATGTCACCTTAATTATATATCGTACATGCGGCCGATAAGTTTATAGCTGGAATTAGCATCACTAATTGACAGAATGCTTTTGTCGAGCAAATGGCTCACCCTAATTTTCTAAGCAATCCAAAAGATTCGATTTAACAACCATTGATTGGCAAGAAGAAGAATATTGGCCTATTGAATAAGTAAACAGACACGTATATACCAAGAGCTATTAAATATTGTTCAGGTCAAAGAAAAGGGATTGCAACGGACAGAACATATTTTCAAACATGAGTCGAGTGTGAGGAATAACTGATTTGATTTTGCGAATTGTTCGACTAGTCACTTACCCACTGTCATCATTCATGAAAATTTGAAGAAACTTAAAATATGATTTTTTTATATTTAGGCCTGAATGGCAACGAAATGTTTTTTTACACTTTCGACGTGAATATTTGCATCTTGCTGGTGAGGAATTTGTGGTAAATTCCTATAACGTTACGAGGACCAAATCAAAAATTATATTTTTCGTTGCTTCAAATTTTCATGAATGATGACGCCACGCAAGTGTTTCGAGCCGAACAACACGCAAAATTAAATCAGTCATTTCTACACAGTGATCAGAAATTTCGAAAACCTCCCCCAGTCACTCCATAAGTCTGCTAAAAATAGCCGGATTGTTATGAAATTTGGCACAAATTTGGAGTAAATCATTGCAAACGTTTGAGCTATTATAGTTTTTGTTTAAAAAAAATCAATTTTGAGGAAAAAAACAAAACGATTAAATCCACACATCTTTCCAAGACACCCCATGTGGCCAACTAAATAACCCATTTATTTTGTCCGGGGCTTCTTCACGTCAGATAAGTGTAATACTTCACCCATATCGCGATCTCAATTTCGCTAAATCACTGCAAAATCGATTTGATTGATGTTGAGCTCACATATGCGAACCATTTCCTGTTTGTGCAAGCAGCAGCGCCACCAGCAAGACCAGCAAAAGATGGAAAGATGTGAAAACGCACCTCGCTCGAACCACACGACACGCTATACGGCTCGCAGACGGAAATCGTGAGCGACCAATGGAAGGAATAGAAATTTATTATCGGGTATCCTTGCAGGCGGTGATAGGCAAGCATCAGTATTGGGTGGGAACGGAAAAGGAACGTCTCGTTCCGAGTCAACCAATTAGTTGAAAAATTGCGCTAAAAAAATCAATTGACTGTCGCACAGAACTTAATTTTGTTTATCTATTTTTAAATCAAAGGAACGAGGAACGTCTTCGTTTGCTTTGCTCGCAGGCTTTCGTTTATTCGACGAGCCTGGGGTACTGTATTCACCCCTGAGCTTCTTCCATTAGGGGGTCCAGAGTCTCAAATACAGAGCCTGTTAAAATAGGACAACTCCATCTTTGTCCATAACTGGTCTTTGACCTCCGCCATTGCCCCCCCTAAAAAGGGGCTGCTTGCGGATATATATTGTAATTGTAATTGTAAAGCTTAGGGGTGGATCCTGCAGCCTGGCTATACCAGCTGGCAATCCCCTTCCCTTTCCTGTCCCTCACCTATCGCCATAGAGACACGAGGGTGCAGTAATCCTGTAGTGCACTAGGCACTTCGGTGATTTAAAAAAATAAAAAATATATATATATATATTTTAAGGAGGAACAAGGAACGTCCTCGGATCTTTCTTAGTGCAGGAACGAGAAACGGGAACGAGTTCCTTTTCAAAAGGACCGTACCCAACACTAGAAGCGACAGGCAAGAATATTTGCGCGTGAAAATGTTTTGTTCGCACGAAACAATAACTCGATACGAACGTAACACAACTTGGTCGTGGACCTCGTTATGGCCCACCTGGAATATCGACTAGAGGTACGAATTCACTCTCTCGCCTCCCACTTTCCCTCCCCCTCCTGCCTCCAGCCTCCTTTTGGCCATAATGGCGCGCTTGTTAATTATCGTGTTCCATTTAATTGTATGGCCGTAATGTGTTGCGCGAGAGCCATCGTTAATTAGGGGGTGTCAAACTGTTAACAGCGTGCTCCGCCGGATGATCTAAAACCACCACGCATGCATGTTGGTAGGTAGGACTAGGCAAGCAGGTAGGTATACAACTAGGTGGTGGTGGGTAGGTAGGCATGCATTGTAAAGTCGATTGAATGCCAGCATGCACCCTCCAAACTCACCATCTTCCACACATGAGACTATCTATACTCGGTAGACCCCCTTTCCTAGCAATCTGGTCGACGTCATGTTCCTAAAAAGTCAACTTTCAAAGTTGTAGATCTCCGACGTGAGTTGGCTAGACTCAGAAAAAGTTTTATTTGTGACGCGCTTTTAACATATTCCTTATGACATCGGCCCCGCAGCAGCATCAATTACAATGTATACCCGCAAGCAGCCCCTTTTCACCACCACCAGCAGGCGCGTCGCTGTACCATGTGGGCTCAGCGACCAACTCGGAACCCGAAGAGTAGCAGAGGCGTGCATTGGCCCTTTGTTGCGGTCGCGGACCTCAAACGAGACTCGCTTGTTGTGCAAGGGAAACGATTTCTTCCCAAACATCATCGGATCAACCTCCCCCCCCCAATCCCACCACCACCCCCGTGTGTAGACCTGGTCCCCACCATACGCCGTATGCATAATTTAGAGCGTGATAAATGTGGCGTGAAAAACCATGTCGAATCGAGTCTACGGCCGCCGGATTAAATGCTAGGCACGTGACTCGTAATAGTGGAACAGCCACCGCAACTACATGAGTGACACGCCTCACACTATGGCTGTAGCGAGTAAATAGGGAAAACGCATTCGAGGTTAAGAAATACCAGTCACCCCCCCCCCCTTCCCATCTAGGCCTAGTCCCTTCATAAATGTGTACACGCACCATCGTCTCATTTCATGCTGGTCATGCTGACGAATCAAGACAAAAGCTCGCGGGGGACAACTGGAGGGCGCA